>MNCI01024031.1:720659-737137 GCA_015680685.1 Gnetum montanum | reverse complement strand
AGGAACTACATGAGTTCCACATTTTTGTAGTTGTAGTATTTTTTCTCTGTGTTGTGTCTTTCCACACTGCGACATTAGTCCATTTCTTTTTCCAATTAATAATCCCATACCTATCCACTGTGTAATTAATGAAGCTTTTTCTCCTTGTAACTCGAGGACAAGTTTTTATTCAGTCGTGGGGGTATGATGAGACGTGATTCGCATAGGCCGTAATATTGCGTACGCAATATCGCATCCGCCGCAACATCGCATCCCCTATGATATCACGTCTTCCCCTGTGATATTGCGTACGCGATATCGCAGTGCACCACCATATCTATAAATAAGAGGCGACTTTCCCAGTTTTAGGTATTAGGAGTTAGAAGTAGCAAAGCTCTGGCAGTTTGATCCCTCTAGAGTTAGATTATTTTTCCGTGTCTGCCTGCAGTGTGGTGAATGTAATTGTACGGTGTCTCTATATGAGTGTGACGTACTTGGACATGCACTGACCAGCAATAAAGATCGAGATTACTTCATCATTGCAGCATTCACTTTGTTATTTATTTAATGTTATTTACTGTTTTCTCTCTCTCACCCCTAAACTCCTAGAACGCGGAACGAGTACGACTTGATTACGAGCATTTAAGTGTGACTGCTTGGTAGCCCAGTGGTGTAGCTAGGATCTACACTTGGTAACCCAGTGGCGTATTTGGGATCTGCGCTTGGTAATCCTAGTGGCATACCTAGGATCTACACTTGGTAGTCCCAGCAGTAGTCGTGCATGAGGTCCAAGATGTGTACGGTTGATCAAGGAATCGGTTGCTCGTGGCTTATAAAAAATCCAAATCTTTTTCACAAAAAGTTAAAAAATCTAGATTTCATTCCCATGACTATCAAAAAACCTAGAATCCTGACTCTACATAGTCAAAAACCAAGATTTCTATCATACATAGGTTTGAAAAAACCTAGAATGATGTAGAATTAGGCCAGAAAACAATAGAAAAATATAGAGAAAATGAACATCTAAAAGCCATAAATGAAGATCCTTCTCTTGCATATGGGTTTGGAAGCCTCGATAAAATAATCCTCTTAGCCTCTCCTACCTCCTTCATGCCTGCATTCCTACTTTTCGATTCATTCTTGCTTGCCATGGTTGCTAGATCTCAAGTGTTCTACCTTTGACTACTGTAAAGAGAAGCCTATAATTCCTAAGTTTTCTTCAACACACTTGGCACAAGAGATTGGAAAAATAAAATTTACTTAAACCCCTATTGAAATTGAGTTTTATGATTCAAGCTTACCCCCAAATATGCTAATGGTATGAAATTGCTAATGAAATAGGTTAAATACGCTATGGGTATGAAATTAAGAATGAAATTGATGTCACAGGCTAATATTTCTTGGAAAAGCTCATGTTATAGCTCAAACACACTATGGGATTGAAATTGAGGTTGGAATTAACTTCACATGCTAACTCTTGATGGGAAATTAGTTTTTCTAGCTCAAAACAATGCCCATGTGCTCAGATTTGCTAACATGTAGGATCCACAAGCCATGAACAAAAAATACCAAATGCCACATATGCTAGGTCAATGAAATTAAGAATAAAATTGACTAAACATGTCATGGAACCTAGATCTACTACCTACATGCTACCCACTTTAGCCCAAACATTGATATGTGGGGTCCCACAACTCTAAATTTCAAGCACCAAGGATCAAAAATGCTATGAGAGTGAACTTAACTATGAAATTAACCCCATACGCTACCTTTTGATGTGAAATTATCTTTTATAGCCTAATACACTATCAACTTGGTCAAACAAGCTAATAGGTGGGCCCCACAACACTTGAACCAAGATACCAAGTGTCAAAAATGCTAGACAAATGAAATTGATAATGAAATAAGCTCAAATATGTTGGCTAGCTAGAAATCATGGTAAATATGCTACACAGACTAGTCAAACACATTGACATGTGGGCTCATAGATCCAAAACTGAGATATCATAAGCCAAAAACATTGTACTAGTAAAATTAATATCTTATTTAACATAAATACAATGTGTTATATGATCATAAGCAAATATTGGAGATGTAATCTCTTAATTCTATATCTATCAAACATGCTTTCTTGTTCTATTGGAGTTGTGTTTGTAGGATGAGCCCAAAGTCATTGCAAAGGTGTGACACATTGCAATAGTGAGTTATCACATGATCTTGATACATGACATTTGGTTAACTCATTTGATCATGTCGATAGTACTTGCCTCATATTATTCTTGCAAACCTTTTATCTCCATAGCCATTCATTAACTTTGGCCTTCCTTACCCTTGCTAATGATGAAAGCCTATGTTTGACATTCGTGTATCATGGCCATGTGACATCTCATACAACATGCTCCATCAAGAAGTTTTCTAGATTTTCAAATATTTCATTCAGCAAAATAATAAGAGTTCAGCCTTGGTAGTGAAACCTAAAGAAGGTTTCACTCTAGAAACAAAAAGGGAGAAAAGCCAAAAAATCCAAGAGGCCAAAGTTGCCAAAAGCAAAGTAATCAATGGCTTAGAAAAAACAACTATAAAATTAAGTGTGGAGAGAGGAGTGTTGGTTATGAACCTACGGTAGTGTTTTGCATTTTTTGTTGATATATTTTGGGTCAATCCTCAAAACATAAACAAAGAGAGGTCAATAAAACACCTCAAAAAAACTCAAGATGCAAATAGCAAAGCATCATAGGCAAGTTTGTCATGTGATTTTGATTAGATTCAAGAAAAAATAAATGCCTTGATTTTCCTTCAAAAATTCATCTTGTGATCATGTTTTTGCTAAGATTATAGAGTAATTTCAGTTTGTAAACTATAATTTATGGCATGAAATATAGAAAACACCATGAATTACACTAGTGTAGCATAATTAAGCCCCACAATGTTAAAAATGTTGGCATTCTAAGTGAGATCACTCAAAAATGTTGGTGATAAAAACGCTATAGTTTTAGGTGATAAAAATGATCAAAAATGTTATGTAAACACCTAGGATAGTTGGCAAAGACTAGTCAACAAAGAAATAGCAAATTGTAGTCTATTTAAGCAAGAATTAGCATCATTTTCAAGACCTTTTTGATGAGAAGAAGGATATTTTTTTTGGCAAGTGAGAACACAGAAACTTTGTTGGCCTTTGGAGCCTTCATCTAATGCTAATCAAAGAGAATAGAGAGAACCTATTGTAGCATTATTTATTTTTTCAAAGGTATATCGATAGAGATAAATGCATGTAGGATAGTTCCAAAAAACATCCTACCTACTTACACAAGATCTTAAATGATAGTTTCAGAGAGATCTTTGAACTATTTGTATTTTCAAGCTCTTGAAATCCAATCAGTCTGTACTTTCTTAACATGTTTCATAGTATTCTGCACTATTTAATATAAAGTTTGCAGTTTCATTTTGGCCACATCCTTTTTTGTTTCTCTCGGTTTGTTTTCAAATCCGACGTTGGGTTAATAGTTTGCCAACTATCATCCATTTTTTGTTCATTCATTTGGTAACAAACTCTATAAGTCCTTAGGTGATCAACAAGACCACCTAAGGCACCTTAGATTCTTTCCAAGGCTCTTAAGGTAAAACTATTTTGTAATGAGATCTTTGATTTTCTAGCACTAAATTTTCCAGTTGTCACAAGCACAACCCATAACCAAAAGCCTAGATTCCAAAAACTACGAGACATTGCAAGTAGCGATTTCTTACAATCCTCATTAGAAGGCATCGATAGTCACCAGTGGTTAAGTTTTGGAGGTAGATTTTGACTACCATAAGATATAACCCCTTTTGGAAGTTAAGATTGCACAAACTACGCTACACTACTAGCAACAATTCCTCATAGTCCTCTATTGGAAGGCATTAAGAGTCATTGATAGGAAAGTTTTGAGGGTAGATTTTGACTATTAGAAGGCATAATCCCTTTTAGAAGCTGAGATTGCACAAATTATGAGGCACTACATCCTACAGTCTCTTGTGGTCTTGTAATTGAAGGAAAATTTTAATAAGAAGTTTCTACCACCAGAAGGCAAATTGTCTTCCAAAGGCTAAGTAGACATAGATTGTTATGAAATGTGCACCATAGTATCTTGTAGCCCTCTACCAAAGACATGCACACTTACCGATAGGAAAATTTTGATAAGAAGTTTTAACTACCAGAAGGCACAAGCCATAACTAGAAGCCTAGATAGTGAAGACTATGAGGCACTGCAAGCAACAGTTCCTTGCAATCCTCACCAAAAGGTATTGATAGTTACCAATGAATAAGTTTTGGAGGCAGAGTTCAGCTACCAAAAGGCATAATCCCTTTTGGAATCCAAGAGTACATAGATTGTCAAGCACTTCTAGTAGTAGTTCCTTGTGGTCCTCTGATAGAAGGAATTGAGAGTCACTAGTAGAAAATTTTTAAGAATAGGTTTCAACTACTAGAAGGCATAACCCCTTTTGAAAGCTAAGATTGCACAAATTACGAGGCACTGTGTCCCACAATCTCTTATGATCTTGTAACTAGAGGTAAATTTTGATAAGAAGTTTCTGCCATTAGTAGGCATGTGACTTCTGAAGGCCAATTGGACATAGATTGCGATGAAATGTGCATTGCAATGTCTTGTAGCCCTTTACTAGAGGCATGCAGAATTACTGGTAGGTAAACTTTGGTAAGAAGTTTTGACTTTTAGAAGGCATAATCCATAACCAGAAGCCTAGATACCGAAGAATACGAGGCACTGAGAGCAACAATACCTCATGATCCTCACCAAAAGGCATTGATAGTTACTAATGGATAAGTTGTGAAGGCAAATTTTAGCTATTGGAAGGCATAATTCCTTCTAGAAGCCAAGATTGCCTAAACTGCATGGCACTACTAGCAGCAATTCCTTACAATCCTCTACTAGAAGGCATTGAGAGTCATTGGTAGGTAAGTTTTGAGGGTAGATTTCAACTATTGGAAGAAATGATCCCTTCCAAAAGCCAAGATTGCACAAACTATGAGGCACTATGCTTGGTAGTCTCTTACTATCTTGTAACTGCAAGTAAATTTTGATAAGAAGTTTCTACCATTGGTGGTCAAGTTGACATAGACTACAATGAACTGTGCATTGCATTGTCTCATGGCCCTCTACCAAAGGCATACAGACTTACCAGTAGGCAAATTTTGATAAGAAGTTTCAACCATCAGAAGGCAACACCCATAACCAGAAGCCTAGATTGGGAAGACTATAAGGCACTATGAACAGTAGTTCCTTGTGATCCTCACTAGAAGACATTAATAGTCACCGATGGGTAAGTTTTGGAGGTAGATTTCAACTATCAAAAGGCACAATCCCTTTCCAAACGCCAAGATTGCACAAACTATGTGGTAGTGCTAGTAGCAATTCCTCATGGTCCTCTACCGAAAGGTATTGAGAGTCATTAGTAGGTAGGTTTTTAGGGTAGATTTTAGCTACCAAAAGGCAGAACCCCTATCAGAAGTCGAGATTGCACAAATTGTGAGGCCTTGCATCCTACAGTCTCTCACGATCTTGTACTTGCACACCAGTTTTGATAAGAAGTTTTTGCCACTGGAAGGTAATTGCCTTCTAGGGGCCAAATCAACACAAACCACAATGAATTGTGCACCACCATGTCTCGTGGCCCTCTATCAAAGGCATGTAGACTTACCATTAGGCCAAGTTTGGCAAGAAGTTTTGACTACAAGAAGGCACAATCCATAACTGGAAGCCTAGATAGTGAAGACTTTGAGGCACTACGTGCAATAGTTACTCACGTTCCTCACTAGAAGGCATTGATAATCACTGGTAGGAAATTTTTGGGGGTCGATTTTAGCTACTAGAAAGTCCAAGCCCTTTCTAAAAGCCAAAATTGCATAGATTGTGAGGCCATGCTAGTAGTCGTTTCTCACGGTCCTCATCGGTAGGCATTGGGAGGCACTAGCAGGCAAGTTTTGAAGGCAAATTTTGGCTACCAAAAGGCATAACCCCTTCTAGAAACTAAGATTGTGCAAATTGTACTGCGCACTACAATCTCTCACAGTCCTCACCGAAAGGCATGCAAATTTACCAGTAGGTAGATTTTGATAACTAGTTTTGGCCATAAGAAGGCACTTCCCCTTCCAAGAGCCATCTCAGCATAGACTATTAGGCCATGCTAGCAATAGCTCCTTGTGGTCCTCATTAGTAGGCAATGGGATTCATCGATAGGTAAGTTTTGGAAGTAGATTTCGGCTATTAGAAAGTATAATCCCTACTAAAAGGCAAGATTCTTTAGATTGAGGCACTGCATCCCACAGTCTCTCACAATCCTCACCAGAAGACATGCAAACTTACTTGTAGGCATATTTTGATAACTAGTTTCGATCACCATAAGGCACTTCCTCTTCTAAAAGTCATCTCGGTGCATATTGCAAGGCCAAGCTAGTAGTTCCTTGTGGTCCTCACCGATAGGCATCAGAATTCATTGGTAGGCAAGTTTGAGGGGTAGATTTTAGCTACTAGAAGTCATAACCCCTTTCAGAAGCTAAGATTGCATAGGCTGGGTAACATAGTTTCTCATGGTCCTCATTGGAAGTCACCTAGGCAAACTATGCATCACTACAGTTACATGGTCTCGCACTATTGTCTAGACCAACATGTAAGCGATTGCAACTATCATGTGGTCGCATGGTTTTTAAAAGTGCAAGGGATTACAAGTTCTAACATGCATGTTGAATATCATTGTCATCTCCTTGAATAATGGTGATGAGCATACATGCACATCAACATAGAACATGTTTTTTAAAAGTGCAAGGGATTACAAGTTCTAACATGCATGTTGAATATCATTGTCATCTCCTTGAATAATGGTGATGAGCATACATGCACATCAACATAGAACATGTTTTTTAAAAGTGCAAGGGATTACAAGTTCTAACATGCATGTTGAATATCATTGTCATCTTCTTGAATAATGGTGATGAGCATACATGCACATCAACATAGAACACATGAACATCATTTTGCATGCATAACCATTATGACTGATTCCATATACATGGGAGCACCACCTACGTCTTAGGCGTTTTAACTGCCTAAATAGAAGAACCACCGACCACCCACGTGGTTCAAATGGGGGGCATTAACACCCCTGTCGGAACCAAAGACGAGTTCTGGGGAAGAATGCCACTGACATAAATCTACGTTAAATACTGAACTGATGCGGAGAGACGCATCGATCGTCAACGATTGCTGGCAACAACCAAAGAAATATTTGTCAGATAAGCTTCACATTGGTTTCTGTGGAGAAGCCACGGTGGTCTTTCTAATTCAAACACGGAAAAAGATATAAGAACAAGCAGTCCATTTTTGACCCAGTGATGGTTGCTCTCTTGGAATCATTCAGCGTTGGCTAGTTCATGAATTATGCTGAGGAATATGTACCCAACAACTTTTAAAAAAACTTTCTGGCAACTCGGTAACTTTCTATTCCAGCCAACTTAGCTCCAGCCTTCTGATTTTATATTGCAACAGGGTACAGAAACTACCCAGAAAAAACAAAAGTCTGTGGGAAGGAAAAAGTCGGTGTCAATGCTAACCCACCAATAACATAAAAGTGTCTCCGTTGTGCTTTAACCACTATGCAGGTTAATTTTGCAATTGGGTCAGCTCATGCATCACGAATGACCACATCAATACGTAAAATATTGGAGATTCAAATTTCTTTTATACTTTTTAACTATTGCTGTAAAAATATCCTTAGAATTTTTCGGAGAATCAAGCCTGCAGTGAAGACCCTTCACAATAACACTGGAAAGATTATTCCCCTCATGGGTATTATTTACCTGCAAAACTAACCATAGAATCAAATCTCATGGGTATTATTTACCTGCAAAACTAACCATAGAATCAAATCTCATGGGTATTATTTACCTGCAAAACTAACCATAGAATCAAATCTCATGGGTATTATTTACCTGCAAAACTAACCATAGAATCAAATCTATGACACAGTGAAGTGGAGTTATAATAGGTAGAAACCACCCAAAAGCAAAGCTGCCAAGTGTGAGCTGGGGCCGCCTGTTCTGGACAACAAGACACCATACAAGAAGCTTCTATGCTGTCCTCTTATGGCATAAAAGTAGGGTCAAGACTCTCTCCTTTGTTTGTGCCGTGCAAAAGGATAGAGAACACACAACAATGGCGGTGAACGAATGTTGTTAGAGGTTTGTGCAGGTCACTGAGATTAGGTGTGGAAAAATTTGCAGGGGTCTGTGATTTAATTTGACATCAAACAGCCCAGTTTTCTTTCCTTTCACGTCTGTTGCATATCAAACTCTTTCCCTTGCATACGCGGTTTCTCAAGTTGACTGCTTTTCAGCTATTTGTTTCCCTCCTTCCTTATATATACACCTGTTTCCTGGGCTTTCCCATTCATCATCTCTCACACCTCCGAATCCACTGCTGTCTGCAATCCACAACTGTTTTTCTTGTGGGGAAATTTCATTTGTCATCTGTTTCTAGATTTTTCTTCCCTTCTCTGCAAATTTGTTCTTGAAAACCCACAACCCAGGATCAGAATTTTTTTGGTTTCTGTGAGAGATGGCCAAGATGATGTTTTGGGCAGCAGTATGTTTGGCCCTTACGGCTGTGGGTTCAGTGGCAGCCACTGAATACACAGTTGGAGGAAGCAGCGGGTGGGGCTTCAGCAACTACACCAAATGGATTCAAGGGAAGACCTTCAGGGTTGGAGACAAACTTGGTAAGGAACTAAGGATCAAATCCTGATTTAAGTTTATGTCTGTTTTAGCAAAATCTTTTTGTGAGTGACTGACATGACTTCGCGTGCTAGGCTAACTCTTCAACTCCGTGCAAATTTCATTTTTTTGGGTGTTCTGTTATTTCTCTCTTAAATCTCTTTGGTGGGTTTCTGTGCGACCGAATATTATTCAAGTCGAAGTTATAACCTCAAACGAACAATCCTAGGGACTTTTGTTTATATCTGTCATGAGCAAAATCTTTGTGGGAGTAACGGACATGAATTCTAGTCCTAGGCCAACTGTTCAACTCGTCCGGGCAAATTTCACTTTTTTGGGTGTTCTGTTATTTCTCTTTTAAATCTCTTTGGTGGGTTTCTCTGCAACTGAATATTATTCAAGCCCAAGTTATAACCTAAAACGGACAATCGTAGGGATTTTTCTTAAATTTGTCAACTATGGATAACTTCAGGATTTTTTCTTTCCTTTTTTCCAAACCTCCTCGTATTCGTTGTTCCGTTTGTTTATTGATAGCAGCACTTCAAAGGTTTCTGCATTGTTTTGGGGGAAAGATATTCTGATTTAATTTAATTTTACTGATGGTTTCTTGCATTCTTTCTGTGCAACCGAGACTGATTTTGTGTGATTCTCTGGATGCATGCAGTGTTCAACTACCAATCTTCCCAACACGATCTGTTGGAGGTGAACAAGACGGCATATGACAACTGCCAATCAAGCAACCCCATTCAGAAACACACGAGCGGCAAAGACACAATCACATTGAGCAGTGCAGGAACCAGATACTTCATCTGTAGTATTACTGGCCACTGTGCTGCTGGCATGAAGCTTGAGGTCACAGTCATGGCTGCTGCAACACCAAAATCTTCCCCTGCTCCAGCTCCATCTCCATCAAAGGCTGCATCTCCAGCCCCATCAAAAACCAGCCCATCTCCAGCCCCATCAAAAGCTACTCCATCTCCAGCCCCATCATCATCATCCTCTCCTCCTGCTGCAGCTAATGCTCCATCTTCTCCTGCTTCTGCATCTCCTCCATCTCAATCCCCACCCACAACCACTGCAACTTCACCCACCAGCAGCAGCAGCAACAGCCCTCCACCAGCACCATCCAGTAATGCTAACTCTGCGTTCTCCTTCAACGGCTTTATCCTCATCTCTGCCATGGCCCTCCTTGCAGGAGCATGTTTCTAGATTATTAGTCCAATCACAGTTTGATATTAGTGTTTGATCTTCTAGTGTTTGTCTGATTCTTCATTTTTGCATTGGTCTGCTTGGATTTTTGCCCAAGCATTACACAGATGTATATCTGGAATCCATGGATGTATGGAGTATGGACCATTCGGCTTTGTTTGCATCCGCGGATTTTAATAATAAATTCGTACTTGTTCTATTCTCGTGTTTGATTTGAATGAGGTTTATGCTTTTATATGTGTTCACTGAATCTGAGTTTGCTCCTGTTTTATTACCTTGGTCTGAATCCTTTAGGATTAGGTTGGCCGGACTTCAGTTGTAGCAAATTTTTGAACAGGAAATTTGTATGGCTCCATGGTGTTCTTTTAATAGACCGTAACGATTGTGTGTAAGCGTTAAAGTTGACAGTGCGATTTAAGGTTGTTTAATAATGAAATGGTTTCGTAGCTTTGACCGGAAGAACAGTGTTGACCAGAAACTAGCACCTGTTGCTGTTAATGGGATATCATGGATCTGTTGTGACCCACCAGGACCACCAAACGCAATATAGAATTCAAAGTTTTGAACTTAATTACTGGCTTTTGGTTTCATTGTAACTGCGAACTTGCTAAAGAATATTTCAAATCGTTATCATGCCTCATGGTATTTTAACCGTAGGTGAAAACCATAGCACGTGAAAACCATTCCACGTGGACGTTTGGTAGGGCGGTGAACCGACAATGTCCTTGTTATGCATTTCAATCTTCATAAGATGGGAAGGAAGGAAACGTTGCCTGACATGTCACCACGTGTTCGTGAAAATGATGATAATCAACCATTTCGCCACGTGTTCGTGAAAATGAGAATGAGCTTTTCAATCAACAATTAAACTCGTTATGCATCTTTTTGCCAAGTCGTGGATTGCAGGTTGTGTTGTTTAGGATAGGCATTTTTTGATGTGTACAATATTTAAATTATTTCATACATGCTCATAGGTGATTACGTTATTGGATAAGATGCGGAGATAACAATGCTATTGTTGTGCTGATAAAGAAGATTCAATCTCCTATTCTTGTTATTGTTGTGCTGATAAAGAAGATTCAATCTCCTATTATTGTTATTATTGTGTTTTGTTGGAAAAGAAGAGATGTAGTGACGAAGCGCTAAACAATCGATGCATCGACTAAGCCTTGTATACGTAGCCGCATTCATGCGGCCCTGTCTACGCATCCCTCCATGCATCGACGTGGCCCCCATTTACTCGAAGCTTGTTTTAGCCTATAAATAAGTGGGCTTCGGCCACACTTAGGTATCTTTTGGGTTAAGTGTAGGGAAGCTCTTGCAGTTTGTTTTCGTAGGAGTTAGACTATTTTCCCAAGTGCATGCTCGCAGTGTGATGCTTGTAATTGTACGGAACCTTTATTCAAGTGTGACGTACTTAGACATGCACATGATCGGTAATAAAGATCGAGATTACTTCATCATTGCAGCATTCACTTAGTTTTAATTATTTAATTGTTATTGTTATTTATTGTTTTCTTAGTTAATATGTCTTTACCATCATTTACTATTCTTGTTGTTAACTGCGGAATGAGTACGACTTAATCACAAGCATTTAAGTGTGACTACTTGGTAACCCAGTAGCGTACCTAGGATCTACGCTTGGTAATCCCAGTAGTAGTTGTGCACGAGGTCCAAGATGTGTACGGATGATTAAGGAACGGATGCTCATCACACTTAGGCTAGCTTAGACTTCATTTCCTATTGCTTATTAATTTAATCAAGATTATTTTCCATTGTCTCTAGGAGTAGCACTAGTTTAGGATCACATCATACGCCTCACTCTGGACTAAACCATACGTGACAAAGCAAATACTAGTCCAGGTGGGAAGACGGTGAACTACGATCAACGTGTAACTATCTAGATACCACAACTAGCATGTCCACGGAGTTCGACCGGACCATGTGTGAACGCTCATATTCGTATGGTTGAGTGTAGGGGTACCTCACCATTCATCATTGGTGCCGTTGCCAGGGACGATGCTAATTATTAAGATTAGTTACATCATATAAGATCACTATAACAAAGTATTAACGACATATCTTTCAGGAAAAAAAAAAGATAATAATAATAATTACAATAAAATCACACACAAATTTACAACGATGTCTCTTTCACAAGATAGTGATAATGCAACATCTAGCAATGCAATTCATTGGAGAACCAACGAAGAAGTTTGGAGTACTCAATCTCATGCAGGAGTTTCATATGTTCATAAACACCCCAACGATACTCAAGGACTCTCGTCATCCAATTTTGACACCTCTAGCGAGGATGGGACATCCCATAGAATGAGGGGGCCCATAAGACCTGGGACCTTCTCAATAATTAACAGAAATTTATCCAAGGATGATTGGGAGACTTACAAAAGTCATGACGAGTCTTCCAGCTCTTTCTCTTCCTTTGCTCCTTCAACGTCAGGTCGTGACATGGATGATCATCTCTCTAGGGGTCGATGTAAAAATAGAAATCGAACCCACGGGCAAATTCAGAAATGCCAACATGAACAAAGACAACATCATCACAACTCGCAAACTCATAACCTACCTAGTGACAATGAACCCCTACTGGCCACTAAGAGCCTAATGCATATACAAGAGGCTGTTCGAATAGCCCGTAGGCATCGTAAGGAAAGCTGTCTACCCATGCTTAATTTAAACAACTTTCTCAAGTTTTCAGGAGGCTATGATTTAGATCTGCAACAACATTTACAAGCCTTCTACAATGCTTGTACATGGAACAATATTGATAATGGGTGGCAAAAACTTAAGCTCTTTCCTATGACACTCATTGGCTAAGCAAAAGTATGGTATAGGTCTTTAAAACCAAAATCAATTCGAAGTTGGTTGACAATGGTAGAACTCTTCAATGAAAGATATCAAACTTATGCAAGAGTGTCAGCCTTGAGGAGACAAATCCAAGAGTGGAAACAAGCACAACATGAACCCTTGGACATGGCCTTAGAAAGATATTATGCACTATTAAACAATTGCCCAGGCCATGGGTTCTCCGAGGAAAGGCTAATGTACCATATCATAGATGGGCTCTATAATGAAACGAGGGAGATCCTAGGGATGTATGCCCGAGGTCAACTATATGAGCTATGAACCCATCAATTCCAAGAGCTTATTAAGTAGGTAGCAAAAGAAGAAGGAGAAATAGCCAAATGGAAGAATGTCGAAAGTTCTCAACAAGACCAAAATCTCAATTTAACAAGGGTCCATGATCATGAGGAGGAGAAATCAACTCACTTCAAGGAGGTGGAATCATCTTTGCCAATCCTACAATTACTAGATGAAATTGAGGAAAATATTAATAATATGACGGACTCGGTACATGAAAGATGTGGAGAATATGCCAACATTATTAGAGGAAGAACCATGATAAACCAAGAAACAGGATAGAACACCACTAGACAATCAAAAAGAAGGGTTGAAGAGAATAAGGATAAGAACTCAACTTCCAATCATACGTATCAATGTAATATTTGCTTGTATGATTACCCCAAAGGTCAATGCCCAATCTTGTCACATGTACATGAGCATTGGGGAGGAATGTTACATCCAGAGTTCATACAAAATTACTGTGTCCAACCATATTGGAAAAAACCTCAGTCGTGGGGGAGGCCACCGCCAACCAGACCATACCCCCCATATGTCCCAACACCAAATGCTTATTATGTTCAACACCCTATTTCCCCAACAGGATCAGCATCCTCTATCTCACCTTGTCGTTATCATTCTCCCGAGTATTATCCATCCATGTCCTCTCCAACAAGATCACCACCTCATGTGCCTTACACTTCTCCTCAACCTCAATATTCTCATACTTCACCCTCTTCTACATCACCACCAGCTATGCTAGAAGATTTTGCACCACAACACCAACCCAAAAACGTTACTTGTGCTGCTACTATTAATAGTAGTGGAGGTCCTCCACAACGTTGAAAGCATCCTTTCTTTAGGCATGATCATAGAAAGAGACAACATAGTTCTGAAACCACTGCATCCACCAACTCAGCACAAGTTCAACTGTGATGCATCTTCTTCCTCGAACTCAATGCCTCCTGTTACTCTATCTAGGCCACAAATCAACACTCCAACCACCATGGGGCCCAATGAATATTACCACATAGGGAGATATGTTGATCCTTGCATACCATCTTACAGTCACAAGTACCATAGTGGGTCAACTTCTTATAAATTAACCACATCTTATAACTCGCCCAACTATGTCAACTCTAATCAAGTGTGTGAACCCCAATGGGGTAAGTATGATCGGGTCCCAATATTTCCAACATGCAAGGATCCTAACCTTCCACTTATTAATTCTAGCCATGATCAACCATTTAATTATGGGGGGTATCCTCCATTCTAACAACACAGAATTAATAAATGTTTTTCTGTTTCTTTAATTTTTCAACTTTTTGTTTTCTAGTTTTTACCTTTTAATTTATTGTTTTATCTTTTTGTCTTTTTATCTTTTTATGAGTAATATCATCTACGAATAAAACACTCATGTGACTTGTTGGTTGAGGTGTTATTCTATGCTATCAAGTCTTAGGTGACTAATTATTTGAATAGCGAGCCCATCACATCCACCCAACCATTCTATTAATAAGAGGTTCTACTCTGGGTACGATGATATTCTTGACATCATTAAAACTTAAAGTAATTTTGTGCTCATTATGCCAAGAGCGAAGAAGGATGGACTAAGAGGGAATGGCCAGGGTGTGACATCAAGGGGACTTGTGGATTATCTTTAGTGACATCTGTAGGTGCTATCATGCAGCTTGGTTGTACTAAGATTCTTGTAGATCTAACAAAAAATGGGAGTAAGAGTATTAAAGGCACCCAATAAAGAACCTAACGCTATTCTAGGAGGTCCCACTGGAAAGACATGCATCCATGCCTGAAGGTAGGTGGCTTCTTTGGATTAAGTACTTCAAAAAAATGGAAAAGAAAATGTGCCAAAGTGGCCAAACAAAAAATTATGCCGCAAAGAAAGTTCCAAGTCACTCCTCCCTTGCACAAAACGCCAAGTGATCGTATGCCTTGCTGTCATGGTGCTCTTATGGGTTTCCATCATTGGATGAAACAATGTGATGTCACTGATCAGAGGAATGGACTTGGTCTTGATTTTGGAGCGATGGGCTAATGACACATTAATCATGCCCTACAATCAAGATTCGTTGTACCTTGAGTTAGTTACCTCATGTTCCAATCTCTGCAATCCCTTCTTCGATTCATCCCACCTCGTTGTTCAAGTATTTGTGACTTGTGTCTTGTGTAGCATTGAATTCATACCTCATCATGGTGGTATCTACATGTGTGTGTTTTGTTGCATCAGTATAGATTACATTTAACCCTTCTAGTGCCTACGGACATTTTAAGGTGTGGTTACGCAAGGGCATTATAGGTTGGAACCTTCTTTGGGGAGGACCCACTTGCGTGAATTTTGTAATTTGTACTTGTTGCACACCACCACATCATCTTATACCCTCCGAGTACTTCATTGCCAAATCTATTCTTTCCTTTGTCATCATTTTATCAAACGTTCCTCAAAACTAGGTCCTTTGATGTGTCACCTAAACAAACTATGCCCAACATTAAACTTTTTAGGGCAACTTCCTTGAAAAACTGTCTAACTCTAAAATCACACTAAGCAAAGAATTCAACAATTACTTAAGGCAATAAATAAGGTATGAAATAATTGAACTTCTTTCAATAACCTTGCTAACAATTGATCTTTGTGTGATTATAGATGGCTTTAAAAAGAGGACAACAAGGAGGACCTTCTCAAGGTGCACTTAAATGCCTAGGGGGGAGGCAAAAGCCAAGGACCTCATGTAGAACATGTGGAGCAGAAGGCACAATCATTCAGCATCCATCAGGGACCTCTTATCACTGCACAAGCTAGCCATGCAAAAGGTGGAGAGGTCGGAGCCCAAGCCTATGAAGAAGAATGATGGCTATCTGTGGCATGGCATGTCAAGGCCAATCAAGTATTCCCACAGCTGCCGTGCCCATGGGAAATGTCAACTCCATCAAACATTGGAACATCAGCATGGATGGCTCATAATCCTTATATAGAAGAGGAGAAATGTCAAGTGCTTCTTCAATGGTATCAATCTCAGAAGCCCGATGCACAGGACAAGGGAAGAGACCTGATGAGACGCAATATCGCATGAGCCACGATATCGTGTACGTGATATCATGGCCTTCACGATATCACGGTCCATCGTCAAATCTATAAATAAGAGGCGGCACTCCCCTCATTTCCAATAATAGGCTAGAAGTAGCAAAGCTCTGGCGGATTGATCACCCCAGAGATAGAATATTTTCCATGTGCCCGCAGTAGGAGTCCCCCAAGTGAACGGTTCTTTATTCGAGCAGCTTTGTACTTGAACGCAAGTTGTGTACGGCAATAAAGACAAGCTTTGTGGATAAACCTTGCAGTGCATGGATAGGTTTAATTAATGTTATTTAC
>MNCI01024031.1:598414-720631 GCA_015680685.1 Gnetum montanum | reverse complement strand
CACTTGCATAGTTCAGGGTGTGTCCGGTAAGTGGGAACGGATGCTGACGCTAGTTAAATTAGACTTAGGACATTAGTTAGAATTAGTTAGTTTTCTCAACCCTTTGCTCTTAGTATAGAAGACATAAAACCATAAAAGACCAAAAAAATCATATACCTCGGACTTACTTAACCATACATCGTGACAACAACAAGTAAGTCTGGGAAGACAACGAATGATTAACCCCAAGTATTCCATAGGGCATTTAGGCATTTAGTCTGCGTAATTCGACCAGATCGCACGTGCTACGCTCGTTTCGCATGGTTCAGTGTAGGGGTACCTCGCCACTCATCAAGACCCATGGAGGAACCACCACCACCAAGAACAACATGAGTTCCGATAAATTTTTTTATTTTGTGCCTGTGTCCCAATTTTGTCATATCCATTACGACATGAATAAATTTCTAGTTAGTCAATAATCCCATACCTATCCACTGTATATTCAATTGAGCTTGTTCCTCACTTTCTTTAACTCAAGGAAAAGTTTTTACTCAGTTGTGGGGGTATGATGAAGCACTAAACAGTCGATGCGTCGACTAGGCCATGTATACGGGGCCCCGTATACACGGCCGCTTCGATGCATCCCTCCATGCTTCAACATAGGCCCATTTATGTGGAGCCTGTTTTAGCCTATAAATAAGTGGGCTCTTGCCACACTTAGGTATCTTTTGGGTTAATTGTAGGGAAGCTCTTGTAGTTTGTTTTTGTAGGAGTTAGACTATTTTCCCAAGTGCATGCTCACAGTGTGATGCTTATAATTGTATAGAACCTTTATTTGAATGTGACGTACTTGGACATGCACATGATTGGCAATAAAGATCGAGATTACTTCATCATTGCAGCATTCACTTAGTTTTAATTATTTAATTTTTATTGTTATTTATTGTTTTCTTAGTTAATATTTCTTTACCATCATTTACTATTTTTGTTGTTAACTGTGGAATGAGTATGATTTAATCACAAGCATTTAAGTGTGACTACTTGGTAACCCAGTAGTGTACCTAGGATCTACACTTAGTAATCCTAGTAGTAGTCATGCACAAGGTCCAAGATGTGTACGAATGATTAAGGAATGGATGCTCATTGCACTTAGGCTAGCTTAGACTTCATTTACTATTTCTTATTAATTTAATCAAGATTATTTTCCATTGTCTCTAGGAGTAGCACTAGTTTAGGATCACATCATACGCATCACTTTGGACTAAACCATACATGACAAAGAAAATACTAGTCTAGGTGGGAAGACAGTGAACTGCGATCAATGTGTAACTATCTAGATACCACAACTAGCCTGTCCATGGAGTTCAACCAGATCGTGTGTGAATGCTTGTATTCCTATGGTTGAGTGTAGGGGTACCTCACCACTCATCATGTAGTAATAGTTGTAAAAAAGTGAAGTTATTGTCAAGTAAAGTAAAGTAATGATCTGACAAGAAGCTACTTCCTCACAGTGTTGTCTTTTATATTTTGAAGAACATGTTATTATGGATGATTTGCTTGAGTGCCTTTCATGTAATAATTATAACATAACATAACATGTATATTTAGTACATTCATTTTATTTAAGTGAATGAAGTGTGTTGATAACTCTGAATAAGTAACATGACATTTGTTTTTGTTTTTTTTTTTGTTTTTTCTTTTTTTTTTTGGAAGTAACTTTAACAGGAATAATAGTTTTTAAGATATTGTTAAATAGCTTGGATTAAAGATGGTAATAGTAGTTATGTCTAATTTTCTAATTATCTATGACAACTTTATATGTTAATTTACAGAGGAGGTAGCATTGGACGCATGGGTGTAGTGGTTGAAATTATTTTTAATAATGGAGGAAATGTTTGATTAGCATTTATATCTTCAATAATAGAGTGACACTAAAATTGCTAGTGTTTGAACAAGTAATATTCTCATAGTAGTTGTTGTTTGTTATTGTGGTGTAAAAGATCATCACTTAGAGGCTCAATGCTTATCTTTCCAGGGTAGGATCCTAGGAGCGTAGATGGATGAGTGAAAGCCTAACCTCTTTTGAGTGGTTGCACATAGGCTCAAACCTAGGTCTTATGACTTGAGAAATAAGCCCCTGACTCTCACTCCAAGTGGTGATCCCTTGTTGTTGCTTTGGTATAACTGTCACTATATTATTCACAATTTATGTATTTCTTGTAATTTGTGCTATACATATCATTGGTAAAAGAACTAGCAATGTTCATATTGTTAATTATATGCATGAGAGAAAAGCATTGATGGTAGATTACTCCATTGCTTTATTGCTGTACCATGTACTTTTTGTGTTAATGTTTTAATCATGTAATATTTAATATTACATCAGAATTAAAATTATATTATTTAATGATTACTAAGAGGTTTTAGAACCTAGAAGAAGTAATGGAGATTGTTAGTTGGAAACAACTTTTACTTTATAATAAGCCAATTTGTTACATGCTTTTGTTAAATTAGACATAATTTCTAGTCATTAATGTTAAATATGGTAATGTTATATATCTATTGGTAGGTTTGTTAAATGTTGAAGGATATTACGACCTTCTATTGATATCTTTTGATCATGTAATAAATGATGGTTTTATTAGCAATTAAGATCATGATATGATTGTTACATTCTTGTCCAAAAAAGATAATATGTAAGCTTTGTTACTAATTACGCATTGTGCAAAAAATCGTTATTCATAAATATTACCTGACACAAAAATAACATAACAATAGGGAAATAAAACTTGCAGAATGTATTGAGAGAGAAACAAGGAAAATAAATAGGAAAGCAACTTCAAAATCTTCAAAACTACAGAGATACACAGAGATGTTTACAAATATCACAAGCTAGTTGCTTCCACACAACAACCCTTACACAAGAGGCCACACACTCTCAACTCACTCGCCATAAACCCAAGTTGGATTTAAATAGCCACATCTAGGATTACAATAATGGAAACAACTAATAATTAACTTAGACATGTCTTCACTTTTTCTTTTACAACAAATTTTAGATATCTTAATCTTTTTTCCATATTTTAGAAAAATCTAAAACTAAACAAGACAAAATTAAATTTCAACACAAGTTAATTATAGATTTTGTCTTCACATCCCTAACAATCTTCCACTTGAAGATAAAATCACTCAAACTGATGAAAAATGAGCTAAAACGACTTCATTAATCAATACTCCATGCCTTCCACAACATGCAGAAAAATCATAGGTGTGCACGCAATCATTCGAGGAGCATCTCTGCATGAAACATCCTAATGGACAAGGCCTCCTTAAGCCAAAAAAAACATGAGATAACATTAAACCAGCATTACCTAGTACTATTCCAAAAAACCATAATACATGTTGACACAAAACTTGAACAAAACAAAAGAGACTTGTAGGTTAGACTTTGACATAATAATAAGATGTCTTTTCAATAGCAACAAATCCAAGAGATAACATCATCATGTATCAAAACAAAGCAATCCTTTTTCACACATGTCCAATCTCATGATAGTGCAAGCATCCTGGTCTCTTTTCTTTTTCATCTATTTCATCCATTAATGAGAACAAAAAAAAAGACATTTTTTACCATCTTATACATAGCTTCCACTAAAATAGTTTGCACTGAAATAGAAAAAAAAATCTACAAACAATCCACCCTGTAATACCTTTTATGCTCCACTAATAACAAACATTGCACAACTTAACCTTGCTCAACCTTACTTTGATACCACTTGTAAGTAATTACACATTGTGCAAAAAAAAATTATTTGCAAATATTACCCAGCACAAAAATAACATAACTATAGGGAAATAAAACTTGCATAATGGAGTGAGAGAGAAAAAAGGGAGATAAATGGGAAAATGACTTCTCAACTTTTTACAACATCTTCAAAACTACAAAGATACACAAAGATATTTATAAATATCACAAGTCAATTACTTCCACATAGCAACCCTTACACAAGAGAGCATACACTCTCAACTCACTCGCCATAAACCCAAGATGGATTTAAATAGCCACATCTAGGATTGCAATAATGGAAACAACTAATAATTAACTTAGACATGTCTTCAATTTTTCTTTTACAACAAGTTTTAAATATCTTAATCTTCTTTTCATATTTTAGAAAATTGTAAAACTAAATGACACAAAAGTGAAGTTCGATACAAGTTAATTACAAATTTTGTCTTCACATCTCTAACAAGCTTTAGGTATGAAAACATTGCATTTTAAATTATTATCCTTATTATAAGCTATGTATTTAATAATATTTTTTTCAATATTAGAAAGGAAATGAGCTTGAGTTGGAAGTAAAAATTTTGGCTAAAAAAGTGATGAGCAGCGAGGTATTACCTATGCCCAACCATACAAATCACAAGCGTTCATGCACGATTTGGTTGAATTCCATGGATGGGACTAGTTGTGGTATCTAGATCATTATGCCTTGATCGCAGTTCACTATCTTCCCACTTGGACTAGTGGTAGCTTTGTCATATATGGTTTAGTCCAAAGTGAGGCANAAACTAGTTGCACTCATTTTGCCAATTCATTAACATGCATGGAAACATAAATATTAACTAAGTACATGGAATATTCATTACATTAAAAGTAAATTTAATCTAGGTTAAAGTGTTGTAATGAATAAGAATCAGTCTCGAGCTTATTGTTGTTCATAGAATGTGTTCAGGTACATTGCCACTAGAATAAGATGCCATGCAACTAACTCAAATCCACATTGCGAGCACTCACTAATTGTTCTTTAAGACTACAAAATAAAATTACAAGAGTTCAACTACTTTATTGATCAAAGAATGCCAATACATAGTGGGAGCACATGTATTTACAGGTAAAAATAGACACTATGTTAAAAAGGCCTCATCAATGCATCATTTACATCGATGGGGCTACTTCGATGTAGCCATGTTGATGCGACTACTTTGAAGTAGCTGTGTTGAAGCGGTTTTCTTTAAGCAGTTGCATCAAAGCAGCTGCATCAATGCAACTAACTGATGCTTCATCAAAAAGGCATTAAAAATGGTGATGCTTTATTAATTCCTCAAAAGATATCAAATAGGGATAAAAATTTATCTCCATCCATTTTTTTCATAAGGGAGAATTTTAGCTTTACCTTCAATCATGTAGGATAAATTTTACTCTCCTTTTAAGGCAAAGTAGAATGTGTAATGATAACTAATGAAAATAATCAATTTTGAAGGCATAAAGTAAGTAGTGAATACATTGTTTTTTTAAAAAAAAGTCTTTGAAGATGAGTTGCATGTGTTTCTTTTTTATGTTGTGGCTACCCATCTAAGAAGATGTTATAATGTTGCAAGAAAAGTTTATATGATTTATTTTTGTTGTCCCATTGATGCTTAGTTAATTTGTAGAGTCTGTCTTTATTTTTCATAAAAATGCAATATCTATTCAATAGATTGTGTGGATTTTTAGACATAATAAATCTTTAGTTTTACTTTAGTTGAAAGTAAAAAAAAAAATACAAGAAAATAAAATTTAGATAACCTATTTGAAGGTCTTTAAAAGTAGCATTGTGTAGCAAGATCATAATGAAGAAAAAGTATAAAGGACCAAAAGTACAACTGAAACCATTGTAGAAAATAAATAAGCAAAATAAAGTAAATGATCATCCTTTCACTTTATCTCATATATGATAAACTAACTATTAAGATAGAATAATATGTAAAATAAAACAAATAATTATAAGAATTCTAAGTGTGAATACAAAATAAGTAAATAAGAAAACATAAAAAATGAAAAGAAATAACCACAAAACATTAAAAAGAATTTAACATTGCAGGACAAAACTATTTATAGTTTGCTTTTGAACCATATTTTATTATGTTTTGGAGGTGGTTGAGTAGAGAACATAAAATACACTTGATGTAGGCTCAAAATAAAGTAGCTCAAAAACATGCATAAGAGATTGTTAATGCAAGTCCAATGTTGAGGTATAAATAAACCCTATACAAGACACACTTGATGCATATTATTTAGGAGTATATGCACTTCATATTATCTTCATACCAAAACAATAGATAATAAAGATGCTATGCTAAAAGTACCCCTAATAAAATTTACTGCAAATCTAACATCTAAATCACCAATAAAAAATTAACTATTACTATTATTATCATATGAAATACACATCAATATGATTCTTTGCATTGGCACCATGTTTCAAATTTCATTGGCAATATTGAAAGTACTATACACTAAATTTTATTGGTACACATATCAACATAACATTGTATCTATATATGTTAATTATTAAACTTTTTTTTTACTTCTTATGTCATAATAGAAATACTAATGCCCTTCACTAAGACTTCTATAAATACTTATGTCATAAAATGGCTTTGACAGGTTGAGAAGGGCTGAATTTTTGACTTTAATATCAAATAAATCTATAGGAAGTTGTGAAAGTACTAGTAAGGAAAAGACTCAAAGTGAAGAATTATAAATAAGAAAATTCTATTTTTTCTATTGTTTTATATTTTAAATAGAATTTTTTAATCATATGGTAATTACTTAAACATTTTTCAAAATATTATAAAATCTTTGATTTTTATAGAAGAAAGCAAACAAAGTTTTATTAATATTTAAAATTTTCAAGAAATTATGTTATTAACATTTTGTCCAACTTTATAATTACTAATACAAAGAATTAGGTTTTATTTGTACATCCTTACTCATAAAAAGGACATTTTATTCATCATAAAAATAAAATTATAATATTTATTTAACCAATTACATTCACTTTTTTAGAACAAATGCCTAATAGATGGCCTTGGCTAGTTGCATAGTAGGTGCAAAAGGTATTGGTAGTAGGTCAATACCTTTGTTGGTGCAAGAACGTGAGCCTACTCTAGGAAAATAGCTTTAGTATAACTCATTTTAGGTGGTTGTTGGTCTCTAGTACCACCAAGGCACGGATACCTCCAAATAGCTTTTGATGGTATAAATGAACTAATATGGCTAGGTGTATTTAATAATAATAATCTTCTAAGAAACAATTGTCTTATATATAACTATGAATATCCCTTCTAGCTATCTCTTAACATAATTAAAGAAATCAAATAGCTCTCCTATAAGTCTAGCTTTAAAACTTGCACAACACATATAGTAAATGAATAGTTTTATAGAAAATGTTTATCTTAAGTTTTGAGCTATCTGTTAGCTAACTTCTTGATGCTAAATCATAAAAGATTTATGAAACAAACTAAGAGACTGAGGTAGAGAGATTACTTTTAAAGCTCAAAAACATATAAATATTATAATATTTCTTATGTAAAGATGATTCAAAACTAATACTTATTGAAGCTATCTCATTCAACTAAAATAATAGGAATAAGTTAAACCCTAGCTCATAGAGAAAATAACCTATTCCAAAACTAGAAATCCATGCCAATGTAGTTATGTAATATTTAAGCTAGAAAAAATAAGGAAAAGTTGTGTAATATTCCAAAACTTAAAATGCTAGCTAAGAGATGAAAGATAAAATAGATAGATAAAACCTATTCAAAATTCCATTATATAAATAGTCTTTACAAACTTTCTTCAAGTTTATATTTCCCCTTTTTCTTTCTACTTTGGGCTTCATATACTAGCAACTAGCAATTACAACAGTTACAAAAATTTAACGCTTCATATGCCTTACAGTTTCCTCATATAATTATAGACCATTCGACAATTATTTGGTTTCTTGATAAATTCTCTTCATTATTTGAATCTGGAGCCTTTTAATTGATAATTGTTGAGATAATCTCCCATGATTCAGGAGAACCTTAACAACCTGATTCATTGTATTTGGTTTAGTATCACTAAGCTTCTTAAGGATTTATTTAGTGCTTGTTTCTTCTAAACCTAATTTAGTTATGGAATTGGTTTTTTTTTTTGTTAATACACCTCTTGTAATAGAACAAACTTGTTTCAATTCCAACTTCTTCTTAGTAGTTTCACTCATAATTCCAATCCTTTCTATTGTATTCTAATTTTGAGATCACCATAGGTAGCCTTTCTTCCATCTAAGTTGCTTTGGATTCTTTACTTTCTAGCAATGAATCCTTGATAGTAATCATTACTTTGAGCTGCTTGTTTTCTTCCTTGGAGCTTTTCAATTCCTCCCGTACCTTTGATGTCTTATGTTCCTTTTGCATAAGAAATTCTTTGAGCATAGCTATTTGATTATCAGCTATTTATCTCACATCTTTAATCAAAATAGCTATAGTCTCTAACATATCCTGATGGGACATCATAAGCTTCTACTTTTCAATTTGTTGATCATCCTCTTTGTACTAAAAGATGATGCTAGCTTCTATATTTGGCTTTGTGGATAGTTTTTGGCTTAGGATGATGCACCCTTCTTTTTCTTTTTCTCTGAAAGACCAAGTATCTCTTATGATTAAGTATCTTGATGAAAAATCAAGGGCTGAGGATGAGCTTTCTTCTTCTTTCTGCTGATGTAGTTGTAGTTGTTGCTACTCTTGCTCTTTTAATCTCTGTTGTTCCAAAATCTACTATTGTTGTAGCTCTTTTAATCTTTGTTGCTCTAGTAGTTCTCATTGTTATAGCTCCTTTTTTGCTTTTCTTACTCAATCTTTGTTTTTCTCATGGCTCTAACTCTTGCAAATTCATTGTCAAAGGGAAAGCTTTCATCTAGCATTGCATCTTTTGGCTCCATTAGCTTCTGAGAGAAATAATTTTCTTCCATCTAAGCCAAGTATTCTTCTGAGAGATATCTAACCAAGGGATGGTTCCTATCCTCCATTAACTTGCATACTTCAATGATTAGGGTATCATAAGCTATAGCTAATAGATTCATTGATAGAATCCTCTTTAGTTATCTTGGAGCTTCATCCTTGGCTTGATTTACCACTCTATCCATTATCTTAAGATACACTATGTTTGTTTTATTTGGTTGATAGACTTTTCTAGTTTTAATAGTTGATGATGAGTCATGAATTTGCTGATAGCTGCGATAATGCACCCACGATAATGCACCCAGCTGCCAGTTCTATAAATAAGAGGTGGCTCTCCCTTGTTTCTCCACTTAGATTTAGACCCTTAGCTAGACTCTTGCAGTTTTATCATTCCAGAGTTAGAATATTTCCTAGTGTATGCCCGCAATGTGGTGAATGTAATTGTATGGCATCCTTATTTGAGTGTGACGTACTTGGACACACACATGACCAGAAATAAAGATCGAGATTACTTCATCATTGTAGCATTCACTTAGATTAATTAATTATTTAATTGTTATTTAATGCTTTACTAGTTAATCTCTTCTTACCCTTAAACTCATGTTAAATGAGGAATGAGTATGACTTGATTACGAGCATTTAAGTGTGACTACTTGGTAACCCAGTAGCGTACCTAGGATCTACGCTTGGTAATCCCAGTGGTAGTTGTGCACGAAGTCCAAGATGTGTACGGATAATCAAGGAACGGATGCTCATCACACTTAGGCTAGTTAGATTATCTCTCACCCTTTCTCTCTTAGCTTAGTTAATCTTATTTACCATCATATCTAGGAGTAGCATTAGGTTAGAACCACATCATACACCTCACTCTGGACTAAACCATACAAGACAAAGCTAATACTAGTCCAAGTGGGAAGATAGTGAATTACGACCTAAGGCTAACTATCTAGATGCCACAACTAGTCTGTCTGTGGAGTTCGACCAGATCACGCATGTAAGGCTCGTATTCATATGGTTGAGTGTAGGGGTACCTTGCCACTCATCAGTTGAGTATATTCTCCTTGGAGCTAGAAGGAAACTACATTGCTCTTTGTATCTCTTGGTCATTGCCCTTAGATGTCCTAAGTTGATAAATTTCCAAAATCCAAATTTTAAAGGGAATACCTCCTTATGCTTATAGTAATGTCTTAGAGGACTTTCTCACATATGCATCCAACTTCTAAAGATGTCAAATAAGGAGCCACAAATCTAGGCAACTTGAAAGCCTTCCCTTCAAAACCTATTATAGGAATTTGAGTATAATGAGCATGTAGGAAGATAACTCCTTGAAATTTTGTCCTTATTTCATTGATTATTTGTTAGTTGACTCTTAGTGGGAAAAATCAAAAAATTAACTTTATCAAATGAGGATAAAGTAAATTCATTAAGAATTCTCAGTCTTGTGCATCAAAATAGCTCCTCTGGTAGACAACGGGGAAGAAATCATAACAAGGATCTTTTGGAAAAGCTCTTCTTTGTGATGCATAATAAAAAAAATTGGGACTATTATTTTAGACTCAAGAACTTCACTCAATAGATAATCTAGTATTAATGAATTGAGATTTAATTGGACCCCTTGTTCATGAATTTTTGAAAGACTACATTGCAAAACATCATTCATATATTGAACTAGAAAGAAATGCTTCTTATTTTTTAGCGCTACCCATGCCTAAATATGATAATCAATGACTATATTAATCTCATAGCCTGAACAAAAATTTAATGTTGAAATGAAAATCCTACAATGAAACCAAAGCTTTGAAGCCTTTGAAATGGTGTTCGTGTATCCCCATGCCTTTGCTAGATTAGTTGGTGGGAGCTTGATGATTTTTCCAGATTTAGGATGGTTCCAAAAATTTCTGCCTAGTACTTCCTCATTAAATTGTTAAGCTTCTATCTTTGTAATGTCTGGCTCTATAATTCTATAGAGCTCATATGTCTTTCTAACACTAATGTCGATGTAGCACTCTATATTTCCTTTGAATTAGAGCTTGTCTTTCTCATATACTCTTTCTGCTATGAAGCAATTAAGGTTATTTCTGATGAGGTTTTCCTTGGACCTAAAGCCAAGCTAAAGGAGTTCCATTTTCTTATATATCTCTCGTCATTCCTCCATTAATTCGATGGATCGAAGAACTAATTTTTCTATTAAGTTGTGGTGTTCGTTAAAGTTAAACAAGTATGCTTCTTTCACTTCTAGCTCTAGTTGCATGACATTGATCCATTGTTAAAGTTGATAAATAATTAGATTAAACTATTGTAGGCACTTAGAGAAAGCAAAAGTATCGATATCCTAGAATTTCTAAGGTGCCTCTTATTTCTCCTTGTGAGACATTTTGGCTAACTTTCCAATAGATTTTGTAAGAACTTGGAAATGCTCTTTTGCACTTCAATGGTAGCTCTATCGTAGTTCTTAGTTGTGACTATTAATGGCTCTACATTCAAAATATGCTATGATCCTACTTATTTATACTTAAAGATTTATTCTTTGATTGATTTTCTTTTAGATAGGTTGTTTGACTTTGTTTTTAACACATGTTATGACCTTTGATTTCATCGAGCTACCCTACTGATCTTTATTAAAATCTTTAGGTTTATTACCTCATCCTTATTCTCATTGGCTTAGCTTCTATTTAGCATATCTAGAGCTTAATTTATTTTATTTTTCTTTTATAAATGGAACCAAAATTCAAGAATTTTATTAATTTTATCCAAGAATTTTATTAATTTTCCCAAGCTAATGTGATTTGTAGAGATGATTTTTAAGTCCATTTATAGAGTTGAATTTTGGTTCCATAAATTAGTTCTACGAATACACTGACATGGTACAACCAATTTTACACTTGCTTGTAGAATCAAATTTTAACTCTACCAGTAGTAGTTCTTTCCTATGTTGACATGGTTTATAGAACTATCTTAGATTTCTTCTATAGAACTTGTTTTCGATTTAACAATTGCATTTTGATAAAAGAGTTGACATGGTAATAAGAGATAAATGTCTTTTCAAAACTTTTTAACCCATCTTTTAGTTATTTATTTGTATAACTATTTTAGACAATTTTGATTCTATAAACTTTCATACAAGTATGTCATGGCAAAGTCCTTCTAAAATTTCCTTTCCTAAACTTAATGAAGTAATTGATTTTTTAGGAGCTCAAGTGTTAAAGACAATTTTATGTTTTCTTGTAGAACTNTCTCATTGGCTTAGCTTCTATTTAGCATATCTAGAGCTTAATTTATAAGAATAATCCAACTATTTTGAAGAATTTATTTTTATTTTTCTTCTATTAACATGATAATGTTTTTAAAACTTATATAATTTATTTGTAGAATCATTTTGGATTCTATAGTTTTAGCTAATATGTGAGATTGTCGTATAACTTCCTTTTTAAGTAATTCTGTGCTGATGTTAGTTCATAGAACCTCTTTCTTATAGGATCAATTTTTGGTTCTATGTATTCATTCTACAAAAGAGGTGACATTGAAGATCGGTCATAGAACCTTTGTACAGAACTGAATTTTGACTCTATAAGCTATATAATATTCTCTAGATCTATAATATGTTGAGCTATATTAAAATAAAATGTACATGTGAGAAAATTAATCTTGTAATTCTTAGTGGATCCAAGATGATCTCTGTTTATCTTAATGTGTCTTATAGAACCATTTTGGGCTTTGCTTTGTAGAATTCATTTTTGGTTCTATGAACTGGCATTATAGAGTTTACTCAAGGTTCATCTTTTTGAATTTACTATCCTAATCCAAGAATTTTATTAATTTTCCCAAGCTAATGTGATTTGTAGAGATGATTTTTAAGTCCATTTATAGAGTTGAATTTTGGTTCCATAAATTAGTTCTACGAATACACTGACATGGTACAACCAATTTTACACTTGCTTGTAGAATCAAATTTTAACTCTACCAGTAGTAGTTCTTTCCTATGTTGACATGGTTTATAGAACTATCTTAGATTTCTTCTATAGAACTTGTTTTCGATTTAACAATTGCATTTTGATAAAAGAGTTGACATGGTAATAAGAGATAAATGTCTTTTCAAAACTTTTTAACCCATCTTTTAGTTATTTATTTGTATAACTATTTTAGACAATTTTGATTCTATAAAATTTCATACAAGCATGTCATGGCAAAGTCCTTCTAAAATTTCCTTTCCTTAACTTAATGAAGTAATTGATTTTTTAGGAGCTCAAGTGTTAAAGACAATTTTATGTTTTCTTGTAGAACCAATTTCTAACTTTGCAAGCAATGTATTTTTTCTAAGGCTGATGTGGTAGAACTATTTCATAAGCTTTTTGTGAAACCTAATTTTTGGTACTATGTACTTCAATTTTTCTCTTGGCACCACTTTGAATGCTAACTTGGTAGAAGTAAAAATGAGATTACTTGTTGAGCTAACTTTCAATTCTATATAGAATCTTATTTCAATACGCTCTAATGACATAGCTTGTAGAATTGATTTTAAGATTTTATGTAGAAAAAAATTTAGGTTCTATAGAATTTTTTTACAATGGAGTTGATGTGGCAGAGCTGATTTTGTGCTTATAAAATCAAATTTTGATTATATGAACCACGTAATCAAATTCTCTCATTACAATACATGACATTACTTCAAACATTGATTTCTTAAAGTGGAAAATGAGATTACTTATAAGGTTTGATTTTGGTTCTACATACAAGCTTGCTTTATGATAACATAACTTGTAGAATCATTTTTGGTTTTCTTTGTAGAACCAAATTCTAATCTATGGTTTCTACTAAAATATCTGGTTTGGTAAGGTAGAGGCAAGTGTTTAGTATCTTACAAGAGCTTTTCAACATAGCTCATAGAATCTTATTGTTTATAAAGCCCTTTCATAGAATCACTTTTAGGTTCAATGAACTTGTGCCACATAATGAGATGACGTGGTAGAGCCAAAAAGTACATCCCTTATAGAACCATTTTTCAGAATTACGAACTTTTCCATGTTAATAGAGTTGACTTGGTATAACTACTTATGCATTTGTTGGTAGAACCATTTTCTAGTTCTACAAAAAATTCTTAATTTCAAGGTTCTTTTTTGAATAAGAACATGACATGTAGAATCACTTTTACTCTTTTTGTACAACCAGGTCTTTGTTCTACTAACCCTCTTCACAAGATAGCTTACATGATACATGGGATTCACATAGAAGGCTAATTTTAGTCTTTCACCATGCTTTAATCCTATGAAGCTAACTCAAATAGAACTATTTGTAGAGCTAGTTTTGTTTCTATGAGCTTTTTTTTTTTTTTTGAGTTAGCATGGCAACAGTGCTTATTGGTTTCTTTCTCATATGATCAATTAGGTTTCTTATGGTTCATAAAATGGTATTAGAAATCATTTTTAAAAGCTAATTTTTAGTTTTGTTAAGTGACTCTACTAATTCAAAATGATTTGGAAGAATTAAGTTAGCTTTGGATGAAGCACCTTTTCTTGAAATGATAAGATTTCTTTATGCACTCAATTTTTCATTCTAATACCGATCTCATGTTGAGATGAAATTCGTCTTTAAGCTTTATGTATCCATTTTATAATTCCAATAATAAACTTAAAAATTGTTTCCCTAGGGCTAGGTTAAGCATGTGTAAGTTCTATCTTTGTAGCTAATTCAACTATTCCATGCGATGTTGGAAATAATCTAAAATCCTAGCTCTTCAAATTGGTTGAAGCTTCATGATTTTATGTAATTAATAATATATAATTTTCTAGGATATTCATTTACTCCTAAATATTTCTATTTCACAAAGAAAAATGAATTTAGTCTTCTCAAAACTTTTGCAGAAACTTCCTCCAAAATTAAATTCTACTTGGGGCTTATTTTCATATGCAAATATGGCATGATAAATCTTAGCTCAATTGCATTATGTGATTACATTAGAATTTTTTTAAAATTGTGAGGTAGAATAGAGGGAAGTAAGCTTGTTAATTTGAATCCATTGATGTTCCATGAAAGCAGATATTTTTGTAACAAAAATTTTTCCAAATAAAAAAAAAAACTTCTTCTTAAAACATTCATATATAGACATAAGAAAAATTGAGTGAAAGATTAGATATTATTGTGGGGAAATACCTTGTAGCTTAAGGCTAACTAGGGATGAATAAACCCCACTCCTATAATGATTTAAATATGTTACTCTAAAGCTAAGCTATTGATACTTGTTGATATTGTATAGTAATTATGATTTTCCTCAAAAATTTTCATTCTAAAGCTCCATCATACTCCAACTTAGTTGTTACTTTATTAGGTACAGTGGTTTGTGCTTCATCAGTTTGAACTTGCCTTTTCTTAAGAACCCCTAACTTTCATCTTCCTTGGGTTCTTCCTCTTTATCCTATTCTTTTTCTAAATTTTTGAGCCTATCTTCAGTATTGTTTTCATGCTAGTTTACTAAAATGTCTTCATAATTAACATTCTAAATTGGGCTCTCCTCATTAACATTCTTCCTTAGTGAAAGATTTGAGCATTCTTGAATCTTAACCCATTCTCAGATATGGATTAATTTACCATTTTCAAGTGTGAAAAATTTGTTTGAAAGCTAAGTGTTAGTGTCAACATAGGACTTCCTACCTACCTCCAACTTCATGGTTCTTGGCTTTATGATTAAAATCACTTAGATAGGAAGTTCTTTCAAACTCAATTTTAGGTGTTTGCTAGTCTCTAGAAGATGCCTAGGCTGGCCAAGATACCTCCAAATAAACTAAGTGGTAATAGAGCAAACTAATGTGTGATTATTGTTGAAAATTTTAAAATAGATTGTATAGTGTATTAAACTATAATTGATTATTATGACAGAAATTTAGCTAAATTTTCCTTAAACTATAGAATTAAAAACTCCTATTATGTCAAAGCTACTTAGTCTACATAGTATTAAATGTTACATTACTTGAAACAGACAAACTTTTATCAACAATTTTAAGCACAATTTTGCAAAAATCTATTCCTAGTTTTCTCTAGAGAGAAAATTCCAGAAGAGAAATAGAAATAGAGCATGAGTAAATGGATTTAAGTAAAGATGAAAAAGCATATTTGTGTAAAATATTAAACATTTAGGTGAGATAAAATGAACATGAAGAAACACTTTGAAAGTAAAGCTATTTTAAATCAACCCAAGATATTAGAGATTATCAAGATCCTTTGGACTCAAACAAGCAATTTTGTAAAAGACACAACTATTAAACTACTCAAAATGCTTTTAAAGAAAAAAATAGAATTTGTTATATGATTAGTCAATAGATGTTAAGAATTTTAGAAACTAGAGCTATCAGAGCAATCAAATAGTCCCAAAATTGAATAACAATCACAGTACTATCTAAACTATTAGCTAAGCAACTAAGAGATATTGGAAAGAAAATGAACTTATAAGATAAAAGGAAAGAAACTGAATTGTTTTTGAAATTAGAATGCCATTTTAAAATTAATTCCTCAATATTCTTTTTTCAAATTTCCTCCTCAAATTTTACAAAAAGGCCATGCCTTTTATAGTTAAAACATGAAAAATTAGTTATAAATGATTCAATTATAACTACAAAGAGGTTACAAGATAATTATGATGAACTGCTGGCCACTTTCTTTTCAATAGCATCTTTAAGGAAGTTTAAAAGGGAAAATTTATTTCCGTAACTGTTAGAGTCTCTACTGAAAATTTTTCAACATGATTATCTTCTTGTGCACCAAGCTTTTAAAATCACTTTGCTTGTGTACTAACAACAATGTCTCGACCACGTCTTTTGCGTCACTAGCGAATAAGGTCTCTACTATTTTTTCTTTTAATGGTTTGTTATTACTTATTGCCATGACATTGATAGATTTATTTATGTTAATCTCACATCCTTTCATCCTCTCTAAAATATCAAAAAGGTTTATGTTAGCCCTTCTGATCCATTTAACTCAATGCATACTATCATTTATTACATCATCCAAGAATTTCATTTCTATTTTAGGTAATTTCTCTCTTTTTCATTAGCCCAACTCATGAAATCATTAGTGGCTATAATAGCTTTCTTAAAAACTTCTTTCCTATTCTTCATTTTAATAATATTGGTCATGAATTCTTTTGCTTGTTGTTTCATGGTTGTTAATTCTTGGTCCTTCTTGGTCAAAACTCTATGCAATTCTATATTTTCCATTCTAAGACCTTCTATATTAGCCTCTTTAATTTGGGATATCTTTATTTGATCTTTAAAATTATTCTTGAAAATATCAAAATCTAATTGCATAGAATGATGCAAATTTCTTAACCTTTTCATCTCTTATTGCTGCTCTCTAATAGTCTCAATGGCAGTCCTTGAATAATCAACAATAACTGCAGACAAATTTTCTACCACTTCATGATGAGACATAGCAATTTTTATTCTACCTATTTATGGATCTACCTCTTTGTATTAAAATATAATTGATTCTTAAATATCTAGCCTTTCTATACGCTATTGGTTGAGGATCAATTTCCCTTCAATAGTTTTAACCTTTATAGATTTTGATCCACCTCTAATTATGTAATATAAAAGGATTAAGGCCTTGGATGATGAAGAGCTAGTACTAGTCTTTACAATTTCTAGTGATGGATGCTTTTTTTCTATCAGCATTTTCTTGCTAGAAAGAATTTCTAGCTACTTCTTTCTTTGTACTTAAACTTCAGTGAACCAAGAGAAAGCTTTTGAATCCAAGGCTTCATTTGACCTATTGATTTTCCATAAAAAATAGTTTTCTTTCATCTTGTCTAACTAGGCTTAATTAAACCATGTAGCAAATATATGATTTTCTTTGTCAAACCACCTATTGGTCAAGAGTTATGTTTCCCTATATTGCTCCCTAGGTAGGATTATAAAGATAGCTATTCTTAATTCACTTTTTCTCTATTGCTTGCCTAAATTTACTCGCTCATCACTTATCAAAGAATACATAACATCAATTTTTTAATGCTCATAAATATTCCTAAAATATTTTTTAGGATTGTAGTACCTATGTTTAGCCTTTGGAAAAGTTGCTTCTCAAATTTGACCCCTATGTTTACTATATGAGGGACGTTCCCAAAATAGTAAAAACCAATATGTAGAGGAAAAACCTATCCTACCATGTATTCATGTCACAACAGACTATTCTAGATTTGCCTACCAATCTCCAAAGCTACCAAATAAGGGCTTATAATCCATGGTAGTTTCCTTGGCCTTCCTTCAAATCCTTCTATAATTATCTCTATGTAATGGACATGGGAAAAAATTCTTCTTTTGCACTTGATCCCAATTTCCTCTGCCATGACTTATTCCATTTTAGGCACTATTTAATTAGTAAGAAATTGATACAAAAGTGGATAAACAACATTCATAAGAAACTAAAGGGTTTCGGCATGCATATATTCTTTATGGTAGATAATATGATAAAAATCATAACAAGGCCATATCTTATTTACTTTTCTCTATTAAACATATTAGGGTAAAATGGACCAAAGTCTCTTAGGACTTGGTGTTGTAGCCAAAACATGGTCTAACAAGAAGAAGCTCATGTTAAACTGGGTGTTTTTGGTCATGGTATCTAATATACCTTCTTGAAATTGAGTATTCATGAAATAGACTAGGTGGAAAGGCTTATTATTTTTAACGGTGACCAAAACTTTTAAATGTTGGACTATAATAGAAGTAATATTTGAGCTAGATAAATATTCAAAGCATCAATGAAAATACAATGATGGAACCTAAGCTTATTGAAATTTAAGAAGCTTTTCTTGTAGTCAAAAGATGTTGAAATGTTAAGCTTAATCAAGTGTAAGTCATGGTCATTCACTAATGTCATATTTCCTATAATAGCTACTTTGTTTTCATTGTGGATGTCCTTTTTTGAATGGCTGAAAAGGGGCACACTTTACGATTCATAGCTTCTCTTAGGGCTAATATTGACTTCTTGTTCTAGCTTTCATTTGAATTTTAACTAATTCCCATTAACCTCATTTTTAGAGAAGATCTAATTAATGAAATCTCTAATTGAATTGCTCCTAGGTTTGAAGCCAATTTTGAGAAAGCATGTTTATTGGTAAAAATTCCTCCATTGCTACTCCTCATTAAAAGCCTTTACATGGAACTATTGGGCATAATCATGATTCTTGTCATGATAAAATAGTGGCCCTAGGTTCTCTTCATTCAGGTCCTAAAGTTGAACTTCTTCATTTGATTCAGCCCATCTTCATAACTAAAATATAGACAATTCAAAATGCTACAAATATTCTATGAGCACTTGAACAGGAACATCTTGAAACAAAAGATTAGTCTCTGCTTTAGTACTTATGTATTTCTTTGGCATAGTGACTATATGGCCTTTTTAACTTCTTGAATTGCTATGGAATTCCAAGAACTCTTCTTTGTCTTCATTAGTTCACACAATTTCTATTGTGTTTGCTGAAAGCTCTTTCAAAAGTTGTTAGTGCAATGGTAGTAGATGATGAGGCTTGTAAGTTTTTAAAGATACAATTTGCTTTATCTGGCTCTAAGATTTTCTCATTTCAAATCTTCTATCATTGTACTTTGACCTCTTAGTTCTTTAATCTTAACATTGACCATTTAATTTAAAGAAAACTTGATAGAGCTTCCTCAAATGACTATTTCTTTTCCTTTTCATGAACTGGAGAAAAATTGATTAGGTCCTCTTTAAAGTGGGATAATGATCCTTCCTTTAATCTTAATTAGTATCTTAGGTTGGATTTAGGCTTAAATCAAGGATGAATTTGGTCTAAATCTAATATGAAAGATATTTTCTTTTTTTTTTTAAGGTTTTAACAGTGAAATGGAGAAAATAAGCCTTGGTAAATTTGTGAAATGGCCTAGCACATTTTTCTCTGTTTAGATTTTTCTAAAGGTTGAAATGAGGAAAATGGATTTTCTCCAAGTTGCAAAATCGGAAAAATGATGTTCTCTAGTTCAATATTTTTATGATTGAAGTGGGAAAAATGGGCCTTTTCCAAATACTACATGGGAAAAATCATGTTTTCTCTACTTCAAGCTAGGTTATGGAATAAGGCAAGTGCACTTTTCTCCATTTTGACTTTTCAAAGGGTCAAAGTGGGGAAAATAGGTTTTATCCAAGTACAAAGTTGGGAGAATGATGTTTTCTCTAGTTTGGGTTAGGTTATGGAATAGGGCAAGTGTGCTTTTCTTCATTTTGACTTTTCAAAGAGTTGCAGTGAAGAAAATGACTTTTCTCCAAGTATGAAGTGGGGAAAAGGATGTTTTTTCTAGTTCAAGCTATAGTGAGCAATGGACTAGATGCACTTTTTCCAATATGACTTAGTTAAAGGGACAAAATAGGGAAAATGGCTCTTTTCCAAATACAAAGTGGGGGAAAGAATTTTTTCTCTAGTTTAGGCTATAGCAAGCAATGGAGTAGGTATACTTTTTCTAGTTAGACTTAGTTAAAGGATTGAAATGGGAACATTGGCTCTTTTCCGAATACGAAGTGGGGAAAAGTGTGTTTTCTCTAGTTTAGATTAGGTTATGGAATAGGCCAAATGAGATTTTCTCTAGTTTGAATAGTCAAAAGGCCAAATGGCTCTCTTTTCAATGCGAAGTAGGGAAAAGATGTTTTTTCTAGTTTGGGTTATAGTAAGTAATAGGCCAAGCACACTTTTTCTAGTTTGACTTAGTCAAATGGCTGAAATGAGGAAAATGACTCTTTTTCAGATACAAAGTGGAAAACATGATGTTTTCTCTAGTTTAGGCCATGTTATGAAATATGCCAAACAATCTTTTTATCCTTTTTACTTTTTCAAAGGATCATATATTCACTTCCATTTCCAAATTCCATAAACCTTATAGTCATTACTTTGATGTATGACATTATCCTTGGTGCTTGAGAATTTATAATCATCAAATAAAAACTTAATTTTGTACATTGGCCATATAAGCTTCACTATTTTAAATTGAGATTTGAACCCTAGAGTTCTTCAAGTTGATTTGAAGTATGGGATGCCTGAATTTGGTGCTTCATATCAAAATAGGATTAGCCCTCTCTACTTTATGAAAAGAGAAGTATATTTAATATTTTGGTCTTCTACTTTGGCCAATATGCCCACTAACCATTGAGCTTTTGATTTAATCTTATCCAAGTGGTTTTTTGCCCATGGCCTAAGATTACTGTAGCTTGAAACTTCTATCCCATTGAAATTCAAAATTGATACCTTTTTGATTTAGAGCTATGTTAAGCCTTTCATCATAAATTAGTCTTTTGCTAAAGCTTGAACTTGGAACTATTTTTAGGCCAAATTTAATTGAAAAATATTTAACTTACTTTCTTTTACCTTGTTCTTCGTGTAAATACTTAATTGGTCAATTTCTTGTACATTATGGCTTAATTCATTTTTTTAGTAAGCAACCTTATTTCTTGACATTCGATTTCAGTTCCATTCATGGCCAAAATGTTCTCAACACCAGGTCATGAATTGGAAATTGTAGGATGCTCCATAACTAATAATCCTATAATATATGCTTTGTACATGCTCAAGACAACACCCAAATAAATATGGGATAAAAGGCCTTACTTTCATTTTAATTGGATTTGCAAAGAATCTTCTTCTTATCATTGGCCTCAATTTTCCAACCATGGTTATTTGGTGAAAAGATAAGCTTATGGATTTTATAACTCACCTTTAGTCTCTTAAATAGTCCTAAGGAAATTAGTTATGGAACACTATGTACATATTTACAAATTTGGTTGACCATTATTAATTTTTTTTAAGTGGATGATTGTCCAAAATAATGTTTACATGAGGAGCATTAAATGGATAGCTTAACATTTGTTTGTCTAGCAAAGCAAGCTTGAAAGAATTCTAATGAGGAACGAGTAGTCCCTATGCCCAACCATACAAATCACTAGTGTTTACTAAGTGATTTGGTTGAATTCTATAAACTTTAGCTCTCTAAGTATACTTTTCCTAGGCAGCAAATCTCAAAGATGTGATTATTATCTTTCGAGTTCCACTTGTGAGGCGCAATGGTATGGTTAAGTGTAACTGAGGTATATGATTTTCATCATTTTTTTGTTTTTCATTTAAATTACCTAAGTGTCAAAAATAAATTAATTACATGTTTAATTAATCTAGTAAATAATTAATTCTTAACTAATCCCAACATCAGTACTTGTTTCCATATGCCATACACATCTTGAACACATTGCAATGCTACTAGGTTACCAAGTGTTAACGTATGCTTGAGATGGCTGTACTTATGTGCATTAATTATATGCTATTAATTAATTAATCAAATTTATTAAAGTAAACTACATGAATAATAAATGAATTAAGTAAAGATTATGCTAAGTCCAAGTGTTGTAGGGTTTATGAAGAAAGCTCATCTTTATTATCATTCACATTGAGGTGTCCAGGTAAATTGATGCTCAAATAAATATTCGTACACTTCTCACTCCTACTATGGGTGCTTAGAAAATATTCTAATTTTGAAAGAAAAAAAATGCAAGAGTTTGGCTAAGATATCAATCAAGGAGTGCCATAAATGCGCTGAGTGCATTCATTTATATAGGCAAGACAAGACACTTTATCGATGCCTATGCATTGATGCATAGGTATGTGTCGATGGGATCAAGTTGATGCTTATGTGTTCATAAGATCGCGTTGATGCAATCAAACCTAAAATGACTTATCATACCCCCATGATTGAATGAAAACTTGTCCTCGAGTGAAAAAAATGGAGGAAAGAGCTTCTTTCAAAAATTTCAAAAGGTATGGGATTATTGATTGACTGACTAACATGCAACTGACTCAATTGATGCTAAGTGCACAAGTGTACGAATCTGCAGTTTTTTCAAAATTTGGTGTGTATGATAATCCAAATTGAGCACCATTACAAAAACTAATAGAAAAACCTCTTTGGCGACTTGAAGACAAGGAGAAAATCAAATGCTCCAAGGTAGAGGAGGCTCTTAAGGTGGTGAAGGACCTTATCCTACTTATGGTGCACATAGTTGTTGTGGTTGAGGCTGTGTAGTTATAGCTACAACTATTGGTGGAAGATAGAAAGCATCCAACAATGCTTTCATCTTCTCCTCCTTACCTTGGGGATTTTACATAGTCCATATAGCATCATCAATGTGGGTTGGTACAGGAATATTCCACGGATAGGGAATTGTGATGAAAAACTCCTTCACATTGATAAACTAGGTTACAAATTGTTTGCATTCAACATCAAATGCCTTGATAGCATTTTGTAGCTCTTGGTAGTCACTCATCCTAATGGCCAAGTTTTCAACTATTGACTATTGATTGGTGAAGTTTTCTTTGAGAACATCAAGTTCAACATTTTCTATTTCCAGTTTCTACTTCATCTCCTTGTGATGCATGAACTCAATCTCATACAATAGTTATGAGCTAGCCACGTGCTTCTCTAATTCTAACCTTGGCCTTCTAAAAGTTAGCATTGCCAAGTTTCCATAGCAGAGGTTGGCAAGCTCTATGTATCTAGTCATTTACTTGATTTGCAGCTCCTTGAGGAAAATTTCTACCTTATTGTACACATTTAGCCTATCAAAGATGGGCTGCCACACGTCACCTCCTTGTTGGAGTTACTAGAGTGCCTCATTAAATTTTTTCTCCACTAGTTTAATCTCCTTTTCATTAATCTCCTTCTAAAGATTGACCTAGTTCCTATAATGGTTCTTGATCCTTTCAAATTTGAGGGCCTCATTCTTCTAGGTAGTGATCTCGATTGTTGACTTTCGACAAAGAGCATGAACATCCTCCATTGTGAGATTATGATTTTCTACTACCAACCTCCTTAGGTCCATGGTTATCTTGGTAAGCTATTCTTGTTGTTATCTTATGTATTCAACCATCTTATATTTTTGGAGCTTAACATTGTATAGGTGATGATTATCCTTGGTTAGAATTATGTTCTCCCTGTGAACCTCTAACAAGGCCTTCTAAATGTTGTAGATAGTGGCATCTGCTAAGGATTAGTCAAAGATATTGATTTCTTTGCATACTCAACCTCATGAAGGTTGGTTTGAAGCTATTGAAAACCTTCATCTCTAGTTATAACTTGGCTAAGTATGGTGGGATTGGTGAGGCAAGCTCTTAATTTTGTACCTTTAGTAGCCAAACATTGCTTTTGCTTTATGGCTACCTCAAGTTGGGCATTGGCAATAAGGTACTTATCCTTAACCTCCAACAACACTAACTAGGGAGTGGTGATGTCATCTAGAAGGCAAAAGACCTCTAGAATTAGATGCAAAGTCTTCACTAGTTTTTCCAACAACAACTAATGCTAAGCTACACTAAATCTTCCATTTGTTGCTCCTATAAACGTCTGTACATCTCTGAGTGTAGCAATATCTAGCATAGACATTGCAAGAACATTGAGGGCTTCGCCCACTTGATTGGCCACCACATTGGCCACAATTTCCTACCCTTGATGCTACATCACTAATATAGTTTCTCCATCACCCTCCTCTGGGTGAACTAAGAAGGTAGCAATGTTTCCAAATATTTCTAAAAATTGATGTTGTCTAGGAATGGACACCATTACCTCTAAAGCACTAAGATTCGAGTGTGTGGGTGCCTACATTCTTTGGGTAGAGAATGTTGGCACTATGTCCTCCAAGTAGCTAATGGTATGAGTTAGCTCATTCAAGTGACTTAGGGCTAGTTAGTAGAAAAATAGATCACCACTTAACTTGCTTACTTCTACTATAAAAGTTGCTCTTAGAGTTTTTGCATGCACTTCATGGTAACATGAGCCTTTGGCATTATTTCATGAGTAGGTGGTGGTGGTGGCTACTCCTCTTTTTTGGTCATGATAGATACTTTATCTTTCATCATTTCTTCCCAAGAGGCACCAAAAGCATGTTTGAGTGTATCATTAGAATAGTGGGCTATTCTTCTCCTTTTGCACAATTTTTGGATTAGGCATGGAAAGGAGAGTGCCTTTCTCCCATGCTCATTTTCCTTAAAGCACTTCTCTATCTCAATATAGATTAGTTGTGGGAGGTTGTTAGGGGATTTTATGCTCAAAGCAACACACACAAGGATAGAAAATACTATCACCTTGCTTTGCCTCACCATTAGATTGAGGTGGTAGGTCACTATCTTGAAATATACACATTTTGCTATTGTGAGTGCACTATATTCTTTGTGGTTAACTCCATAGCATTATTGGACCCACTCCTTTTTCTCCTATGGGTCTACATGTGTTGAGATTTCTACCAAATTTGTCCTAGCGTCAGGTAATCGAAGAGATTGAGAGATGACTCCACTAAGTAGGATACATTAATGTCCTTGATTTTCATGGTGACATCAGGTTTCTTATTATTCCAAAAGAGATATGTCTCTCCCATGTACCACTCCCCATTGGAAGTGTTGATGGGCCACATGAGAGATCTCTACAACTGAGTTATGATGTCTTCTAGGGTAAAGTCCAAGAATGTACCAAAGTTCAATTCTTGCAGAACTAAACATTGGATATCCTTAGACTTGATTTTCCTAAGATAGGCTTCAATAAAAGTGACCTCAAGGTTTTTCCTAGGTCCCTATGCCTCATCCCAGTGGGATTTCTCTATTTTATCTTGGAAAATCTATCAAAGAGATTCCAATTTAGGCACCTCCTAAAGAGGTCCTATGGCATGTGTTTTGAATACCTGCTCCTTGGGTTGTTCTTGTTATTGGCCCCTTCTAGTTCTGGGCTACTTATTCCTTCATTGGGATGGTCCCACCTCCTCTCCACATTTGTCCCTTGGTTTAGGTGCCATATGTGATCACAACATGACCAGGGATTAGTTTTTTGATGTATAACATATAACACTTGGTTTCCTTGTCTCAATCGGTTTGTTACACTTTGGCTAAGTTTTGATCATGGTAGATTTAATTATTTTATTATTACTTCATTTAAATGACTATTAGAGTTTGTTGGAAAGGTTTAACTCTTATGAATGAATGATTTTAATATTATTTTATTATTTAAACCTTCAAGAAGTTGGAAAAACCTAAGGTTTGTGAACCACCCCTCAACCCCCACCCCCACCTGATGTAGAGCTCACCTTTGTTAACTATCAAACTAAAGAACAGAGTAAATTGGACAAACGGTTAGCAAGATATGGGCTTTGGAATTCTCTAAGCTCAAAAAATTATAAAAACTCCTTGTGCATTTGGAAGAAAATGTGCAAATTTGGCTAAGTGTGGGCACATATATATAGAATTTTTTTGCTACATTGATGTGATCATGTCGATGGGGTCATGTTGAGATAATTGGATTTGTCAATGAGATCCTGTTGATGCAACTGTTTGTGAAAATTTTGCACATTTAAAATTAAGGAGAAAAACAAGGAATTTTTCAATAAAATTGGAGTCTAGAGGAAGCCAAATAAGCCTAGAACATGATGAAATGCATGAGGAGGGCTAGATAATTAACAAAAATGAAGAATTTTCTTAGAGAACATTAATTAAGAAGTGCATAACTAGACGTAACTAACATGCAATGCAGAAGATTTTGAAAGAAAACATGACTAAAGGATGAGAAACTTAACCAACCCAATCAAGAAGCATGCAAGTGGGTCATCCCCATAGTAGGCTCATGTCCTTGATGTCCTTGCATGCCCTCAAACTAAGGAGTCAGTGGACCCCATGGATGACTAATGATTGTGGTTAGTTAAGGAATAAATCCCAAAAGAAACGACCAAAGAGCTTTGATCATATCAAACCAAGACATTGAAATAGATATGAAAAATGGTAGTAAGGTGAGTTATGGGAAGCATAGGCAGATGGAGTAGAGAATGGAATCAAGCATTGTATCATGGTCACATGAAGTCCCTTGTGGATTTTTTAGTTAATGTGACTTGATGATGTCCATCCTTAGTCCAAATTAAAACCAACCATTTTTAGTGACCTCACATTGACACTCCAATCCATCCCCACGAGGCACAAGGATATCCCCATAGATCAATCACCATTCCAAAAATAGAAGAAAAGAGAAGCAGGAAGTGGGATGTCCTTAGAGGAGACCTTTAGACATGGGTAACATGTCTTTCTAGTCCCATAACTAGTGCTTGTAGCCCACTATTTTGTCTAACAGATGTGCTTTGAATTTTCATTATTTTTTTTCTTGAGTTTTTGGATGGGAACCACAACATGCAAAGACTTAGCTTCCTATTATTGGTTGATGTAGGAATGGCAAAGGACTCATAAAAATAATGATGCACACCAAGAGGGTAGGCAACTACATAGATAGTCAAATCCCCTAGAAGTCATACCCTTGTGTATCCATTTAATCCTTCCCAAGTTTGGAAACCAACAAGGTCATAAGTTCATTAAAAGTTTCATTTTAAGAAGGGATCTCATACTTTCAAAACAAGGGAAAACCATAGAGTTTTGTTGATGGATGGATGACATGAACTCATTGCTTGTTATCATTAAAAAAAACTATGTCTTAGTTATCAACATCAAAATTCAAAGATAGAATCCATACATTAGCAATTGAATAACATTATAGTACAACTCACCATCAATTAGCAGTTACAATTGCACCAAGTCCTAGTGCCAATAAATAAAGAAAAATAAAGCATAAGAAAATCCTAAAAGAAATTGAAACCAAATAAAGGTAAAATATAGAAGAAAATGTAAAATATTTTAAAAGGAGGAAAATATACTAAAAATGGTGTAGACTAAAAACTTTGAAAAATAGAAAAATGAAAATTTGAGAGACACTTTGATTATTTAGCATGGATGGCCATCTTCCCCATGACTGAGTTGGAATAAGGAGATCTGAAAAATTGAGCGTGCTTATCCATCCATTGAGGTGTTTCGGTCACTAGCTCTCTTAGGCTCATGAAAAGGTTTAAGTTGTTTCATGTTGACTAGTAGCTTTTTATTTGGGCTTTCATATTTGTATATTAACATGGTCCCAAAAGGAAAGGTTTCATAGATAATATAAGGTGTTTCCATAATGTTTAGAATTTAGTTCTTTGTGGCCATGTGTGAGATTCTAGTATACAATCCTATCTCCCTATTGAAATTTCACTTTCTTGATTCTAAGTTCATGTCATTGTTTATTGAATGCCTTGTGCACTTTGTTAGATGATAGGGACACCATTTAGTCCTCATTTAGCATGTTGGGATTCATTAGTCTTTATTTTTATGCTAGGCTATGATCAAGGCAAAGGTCATAAGTAGTTGACAATGTATGAACCTCTACTTGGACTGGAAGGATTGGTAATTTGTCGTACATAAGCTCATAGGGAGAGTAGCTAGTAGGAAGTTTCCAAGTGGAGCAATAGGCCTAAAGGGAATCATTGAGTTTTGTGCTCTAATCCCTCCTATATTTACTAATGATTCTTATTAGTATTTTTGTGATTTGTAAGTTCAACTTGATCGTTAGCTTAAGGATGATATGGTGTTAACCATTTATGTTCAACCCCCAAGCACTACATGAGCTTCCAAAAGGTGGTTCTTATAAAATGATTTTTAATATAAAAAATAAGTGCATGTGGTACCCCAAACCTATTTACAACATGTTGTTGTACAAATAGAGCAGTTGTAGAAGATGTGTAATCAGTGAAAACTATAATTTCTACCCATTTCATACATTAGTCAACAACTACTATGATGCAAATCTTTCCATTGGACATGGGAGTGATGGACTTCATAAAATCGATGCCCCAAATGTCGAAGGGCTCCAATTGTTGGATTCATAGTTGAGGCCCCTCCATATGAACAATCATTCTACCATCACATTGGCAGTGTTCATAGGAGTGGATGAACTAGTTAGCATCCCTAAAAAGTGTTGGCTAGTAATACTCTACCATGAGGATCTTAATGGTCATGCATCTCCTAGCATAGTGACCCCTACAAGGGCCCTCATGAGCACCTTGAAGCATGTGCAATTGATCATCATCAGGTATGCACCATCGAACTAGGCCATTAGCACACACCTTATAAAGGCGTTTGTTGATTTCCAAAAAGTATTTCACCTAGTGAAGAAACTATTTTTTCTTCTTGTTGTCCCAATCCTATGGCATATTTTGAGTGAGAAGGTAGGTGAGAATGCTATCATACCAGTTGGTTTTAGTGGGCACCTTTTCAGTTACAACCCTATCAAAGAGGAGTTCATGAGGAAATTGATCTAAAAGTTGGCTTTCCTTCTCTTTGTTGTCCCATCTCAACTGAGATAAGTGGTTAAAAACCACATTCTCAGTCTTCTTATGATCTACCATAGTTGGATCAAATTCTTGTAAGATCACCAACCACCATATGACACAGGGGCTCATCATTAGCATATTCATTAGAAACCAGATTACATTGTGATTATTGTGCACAAACATCTTGTACCTAAGCACATAGTGCCTAAATTTTTCCAAGGAAAACACCACTACCATTAGTTCTTTCTCAATTTTGGTGTAGTTCACCTATGCACCAACAATGCTTTTGCTTGCATAGTGGATGTAGTAAGTACATTTTTGATCATCCAACTAGCTAAAGCATTATGGTTTTATCTCGTTCTTCTTTTTTTTGTTTATATGTTATTACCATTGCTATTATTGCCTCAGGGGTCATTGGAATCACTATTGTGCTTTAACTAACATTCTTGCAGCCTATGCTTGCATATACTATTTATTCTATTGAGGTTACCCTATTTATTATATTATATTATCTTATCTTTGTTGAGGTTACCCTCTTTATTATATTATCATTATATTATGAATAATGCCTTATAGTGTTAGCTCACATGGGGCTTTAGTTAGGGAATGACCAAGGAATCTCTCTAAGGTCAATTCCCATGTAATAGGGTAACTCACTTAATGCTTTTCATGCTCCTACAGGGCCCTACGTTACCCTAGTATTCGATAGTTACACTTAAATTAACTTAACTTAATATAATAAAATGGGATATCAGGCACTTAACTTACACTTAACCTACTTACAGTTAATATAATAAAATAGTAGTAATAATTACTTACTGAAGCACTGTGCCAATGAGGGAGGGGGAGGGGGGATGACTTGATAGGTAGTGAAAGGGAAAATTTGCTATCTAGACTATGGAGATTCTAGTAGTATATTGGAAAGTTTGCCTACCTAACCAAATAATGGCTGGCTATAAACATATTTTGTTTTCTCAACATCTAGATGGTTTGAAGGGGCTTTAGTCAAGGAATGACCAAGGTCACTCCAGGGGCATTCCCACTCCCATAGTCATCCTAAGTTACCCTAGTGTATGCTCTACTTGGTGTTGACTTAGATTAGGTGCATCACACATTAAGTGAAGATAGCCAACCACATACACTAGGTATGTCTTTAGGTAGTGAACAAAATTTGCACCTTCTAAGCACTATCCCAAGCCATCTAAAAAGGTTGTTAGGAACAAGTCCCCATTTGTAATCTATAATATTGACTCCTACTTTGCATGCCATTCCCCATAAGCCTTTAATTTGTTACGTTCCCTCAAATCCATGTCTACCCAATTGGGGAGATGAGATAAAATAACTAGAAGTAGCAACAAAGAGGCCTCTTCCTTCTATTCTTTCATTGGTTAGTGCATCTTAGACCTAAGTTATCCCTACTCATTTAAGGCTAGTTGTAGGTGAATGATGGTTTCAAGGTGCTATTGGGTAAATTATTTTTAATTAATGATCAAGTTATGCTACATCCCTTTTTTGGAAATTATTTTTGAAGTGGTAAAAATTTGATAATAATAAAATAAAGGCTTCTTTGCTCTACTTTCCTTCTAGTATTTTCTTTTCAATGTAGCATCTTTTAATAGAGATTGTTTCAACATGAGCATGGCTCCAAATGCATAATTGGATGCATCCATCATGATGTGAAAGGGTCTAGACTAGTTAGGTGCTCATAGAATTAGAGTTTCCATGAGCGTTTTCTTGAGTTGCTAGAATGCATACTCACATTCCTTGGTCTGGATAAACGGAGTATCCTTCTTTTCTAGCTCCACCAATGGTTTGGTGATCTTAGAGAAATTCTCAATGAATAACTAGTAGTAGCCAGTGTGGCCAAAGGAATGACCTCACATCTTTGACTATTTTAAGCTATTGGGTAATTCCTTGGATGACCCTTATTTTTTTAAGGTTCACCTTGATCTCTTAGTATGAAATTCTATGCCTCAACACAATGCCCTCCTGGATAATCATGTGGCTTTTCTACTAGTTGAGCCTAAGTTTTATCTCCACACACCTTTTTAGCACTTGCTAAAGATGGTCCAAGGCTTGCTCGAATGTAGCTTCATAGGTGGAGAAGTCATCCATGAAGACTTCCCTGCTTTCAATTTACTATTGAAAAATGCTTAGGACAAGGCACTAGAATCTGGCAAGGGCATTGCATAGGCCAAATAACATCTTTTTGTATGTGAAAGTCCCCTAGGGACTCAAGAATGTGGTTTTGTCTTGATCATTTGATGCCATCTAGATTTGGTTATAGCCACTATAACCATCCAGAAAGTTGTAGTAACAATGCCCATAAATAGCTTCCAGCACTTGGTCAAAAAATGGAAATGGAAAATGATCCTTCTAGGTTACCATGTTTAATAGCTTGAAGTTGATGTAGACCCTCCATTTCCCACCTTTCATTGACATTGACGTGCCAGGCCAAATTCGATGGTGGATACCTTTAAAATTTATTTTTCTTTCTTTCATTGTAGAGATTATCACCTCATCTATGACTGACTCGCGAGTTGTATCTATGGAGGAATGGTTCCAAAGTTAAAAGATCATCAAGACAATAAATAATTAGAATTGAATCCAATTAAATTCCATACTTATGATTGTCACTCATAACTAAAATCATAAATTTTCATCCTAACTTCTAACATTAAGTTCAAGAATGAAAATTAATGATTAAATCAAATTGAAATTAGAAACATAAATCTCAAAGATCACAAGGGAGACTTTTCCTAAATTGCAATTCTACCTTGGTGTCTTTATAATGCAACAACTTTGATCAGCAGATGCTAGATTCCAAGAGTTGCCACAAGGCTCAAAAAATCTTCAATATGAATTACAAAAGTAATTAATCTTAACTTGAAGTAAAATGCGTTAGGTATCAATTCCTTCTCTTCTTCCGTCCTCTCAATAGAATCTTCTCTATGCTCCTTATTCTCTTCTTCTTCCCCTCTTCTCCCTCCTTCAGTAAAATGTGGGATGTATCATTTATACCCCACATTTTCCAAAAAAAAAAAATTAAAATTAAAAATGGGTTGATAAAGTGCTAATTCATAATAATAGGAGTAGGTACTACGTTGGGTATCCTTGAATTTTAAAATTAACATGGAATCCAGAAGTGGTGGAGAAGGCATGACAGTCGTAAATGAATGATGGTGTTGATGAGGATGAAGTAGTTCAGTTGGGCAACACTGCCAATAATGAAGATGCTGTCCAAAGTAGACAAATCAAAGCGTGTCAATTGCTTCATGGAGTTGATGCTGCTAACGTTGGTGGTAGTAGTGATAGGAGAACACTTTTGACCAATGATATCCTGGTAGAAGGTAATAACATAGTCTACGTTGGAGTAAGTGAATGTGCTATTAGCATCATCATAGGCAATAACTATAGGAGGACAGGCAAGCAGTCTTGAGTAACTATGAGTAACTAGATGGCTTGTACATGTTGGGATTTTTGAATTGGCCATTATAGTAGTATTGTAGTGTGTTGAAGGCATGGAAACTTCTCTTGTAGGCCACATTTTTGGAACTCCTTGAAATAATTATAGTTAAGGTCTACTAGGAAACCTATGGCAGTGTAGGCTCCTTGCCCACGCTTGGTGCTCATGGTCATTAGCAAGTTGAAGCCATCCACTAGGCTGATGTCATAAGTCTTTGTGTGGAAAAGCACATCCTCTATCGCATCACATGCTCCTCCATTTCCTAAAAACACTTGGATCATTGCAAGTGTTATTGCTAGGCCATTGAGTGTCATCCTACATGATCCAATCCTCCTCTGGTTTCTTCTGAGCCTTGGACACCATGTCGTAAATTTTCACCTTGAATTCTTCATACTCTTTTTTCATGGATCAAAGGTAAGCATGAAGGTACCATTGTCAGATACACAGCATGCAACTCTATTTCTATTACCTAAAATAATTTTGGAATTTGATCATAGACATGGATAAATGGGCATCAACATTGGTAGGAAGTCATGCCTCATTCAATCCTGTACACCTATTCTCTCACTCTCTTAATTGGTATTTGTTTGTGTTGCATGGTGATGTTGAGGAAAGATGACAAACTTTGTTCTAGCTTTTTAAGTTACAATGGGTGGTGGGTAGTGCCGTTAAATTCATGCAACCAACAATAACCAATCCTTGCAACTATGAAGGCTTCCCAACGATTTAGAATGCTCTTGAAGACTCCAACAATTACAAAGGAACAAATGTTCTAAGCTTGAAAGACTAGCCAACAACTATGGAAACTTTTGTAGATTCCTGATGTTATTCATATTCAAACATGTTCGCCATGGAAGATTGTGCAAAGTCATCTATTCTAAAGTTTCCAACTTACAACATTCTAGGATAATGAACCAATGTAAGCTTTGTAGATCATCCAATTTCTCTAGGGACTTCTCTAAAGCTAGACAATGGGCAAGTATCAGAAGCTCTAATTGCAATGGCTTTCCAAATGACATTGGTAATAACTTCAATTCTTAGGAGTTTCATATAATAAATTTAAGCAAATGCTTGAGATTTATAATGCTTTATTGGAGTTCTTTTAAAGCCTTGTAGTTGTCCAACCATAGATATTTCAATCCTTGTAGCAATCTGAAGCTATCATAAGTTGCCACAAGTTTACAGGAACACCTCAACACATTGTCATTTGGAAAACAAGGCTAGGATAGCACACGTTGCATCTATGCTACTCTAATTCTAATATTTTATATAATGTAATATAATTATAATCATATTGATATAATATATAATGTTTTTATATTTTATAAACTATTATATTTATCTATAANACTAAAATAAACATTAATTAAACACTAATTAAATAATTAATAATATGTAATTAATTAAAATGCATGATTCAAAAAACTACCAATTTTGGGGTTTAACAAAGCCCCTGACTAACCTTTAGCCAATGCTTGGCCATAAAGGTGATAATAATAATAATAATAATAATAATAACATTAATATATGCATAATTGTAAAATAAAATTATTCTACTATTATTTATTCAAAGATATTTTTTTAGTTGTTAAAAATTTAACACATAGGCATTTAACAAGAAACAAATTATTAACGTTCACTATTCAATATCAAAAATTAACAAAACAAAATGAAACTTGTCCACATGTCTAGAGATTTAGTTACTAATTATGTACATATGCTTATTCCTCTTTTAATGATAAATTCTTATTATTGGATATGAGTCCACATATAACTTGGTTAGGAAGGTCCTACCTAGGATTAATTAGATTGAACATCACCTCACAAGTTTTGCTTCATTAGGTGTAAGAATGTGTTATAAACTCAAGGTCGAAACCTTTTCTATGATTTAAGGATTTGAGATTCATTACTTACAGCTAACTCATTTCCTAACTTGATCTTGGCTCAGCTTCCAAGTTGGTTATACCTTACTATCATATCCTTTATTAATTGGTTATTCTCCCCCTTAATTAAGCTTAGGTTAATTAACAAAGATAAATTATTACAAAGAGATATGATCAAAGGATATACCAAAAACAAGAATTTCCCTAGGTTTTATATATCTAGACTAAGAGGGAACCAAAGGTAATGGGTGAATGACTGTTAGTAGCCATAATTGGCTACCATAGTAGGGATCTCAACCATTGACACTTATGGAAGGCATGATGTGAAACACAAAGAAAACCCATACATAAAATTACCACTAGTTAGAGGGATGACTATGAAAAAGAAAATAGGAAGATAACACAACAAAAATGAAAAAGAAAATAGCAAAAAGGTGAAAACTGAGTAAAAAAAAAAGTAAAAAGAATTGAGAAGTAAAAAAAAACAAAAGCAAAGAAAAACAATAGTCTAAAAGGTACAAAAAAATAAAAGCAAAGTAAAACAATAGTCTAAAAAGTGTAAAGCAAAGTAACTAAATAATGAAGTAAAAAGGAATGATTAGAAGTGTAGGTGCCCATTAAGATACTAACCATGGAGGAGTCACTCTTTTTCTGCCAATGTTCTACCCAACTTCTAAGGTAGTGGCATTGAGAGTAGATTGGTAATTTTGCATAACTCTTAAACACTCTACTTGCAAAAGGGGGTTTTTATGGGATGCTTGAAATTTGTGATCTTGGAGCATCACCCCAATTATAAGGTTCTTGTGAAAGTGGAGCTCAACTCATGATTGAAGGTTCTTGTGGGATCATTTTTTCTCCTTTTTGCTTTATATTTTATTTTTTTCTTTTTCTTTTATTTTCTCTTTTTTTCTTTTTTTCTTTGTCTTTTCTTTTTTTTCTCTTTTTTTTGTAAGAAATTCAATATCTAATCGGATTCAACCATGAGGTTCTTGTGGGAGCCAATTTCATTTTGTAAGGGTTACTCACATGGCTTGATATCGATAGATGCCTTTTACTACAAGAGAAACTAGTTCCAATATAATATACCCTTTCCACCTTACTACTCATCCAATCAAGTATTTAATAGAAACCAAACACTAATAAGCATTACCCTAAACTAAGCTATTTAGCCACCTTGACTTATGAAACTTGTACTTAAAGAATATTGTTTAAAAATAATGAATTTTATTATGTGTAAGAAATTTATTAGTCTAAGGCTTACCCTTGGATTTTGGATTGAAACCTACCTATCTCAAGGTAGGAGGAGTTATCTTTATCCCTTGCATTCCAAACATGATGCTATCAAATTCTTTATAGTCCCAACTGATAATAGAATTTCCTATTGCTCTCTACATTTTTCAAGGTAAAAGTTGTAGACTATAAATACTACTTTATAGTTTATTTTATGACTTAAGAGTCTTTTTAAGAAGTATGTTGCAGAGCTAAGACGTCTAATGGATTATTGTTATGTACTTCATTAGTAATGGAATAAATTAGGTCACTTAGCTCTACTAGTTCATCTTCTTTGGGTTCCTTAATGTGATGTTGATAATATAACTTAATCCTTTGTACATTGACTATGAATGTAGTTGAGGAATCATCAATAGGTGATATGATAACACTTCCATTATCATGGGGTTGGACAACTAAATAAAGGCCTTTCCACCTAGTTGTTAACTTCCCTAGAAATTTATGTAATCTTATATTATAGTGAAGAACTTTATCACCTATGGAAAAATGGTTTTTTAAAGATACTCTTATCATGTAATGTTTTCATTTGTTTTTTTACAATTTTTTTTATCAAGAGCATGTAGTTGCATTTCATCAAGTTTGTGAAGTTGGTTGATTTTAGTGGCCTAGTTCACATCTTCATCAAAATTGAGTTGTTGGGCTAATTGCAAATATTGATATTTCAATTCAATTAGTAATATACATAACTTACCATAAACAAATTTATAAGGTGAATATCCTAAACTTGGTTTATAGGTAATCCTATAAGCCCAAAGTGCATCTTACAATTTTTTAGACCAATCCTTTCCTTTAGTACATATAGTTTTTGTTAATATATTTAAGATAATTCTATTAGCATTCTCTACTTGTCCATTAGTTTGAGGATGATAGGTAGTAGCTATCTTATGTTGGATACCACAAGACTTAAGGAATTTTTCCATGATTTTATTGACAAAATGGATTTCTTGATCACTAATGATCACTTGTGGAGTTCCAAATCATGATAAAATATTCTCTCTAAGGAATGCTAAAACAACCTTGACATCATTTTTTGGGGTGGATTTTGCTTCTACCCATTTGGTGACATAGTTGATATAAAACAAAATGTATTGACATTCATTAGATGGTGGAAATGGTCCTAAAATGTCTATACCCCACACAATATATGGTTCTGCTATTAAAAATTTCATGTCTTTTTGTTATGGCTCCCATTTGTTGACATTCACATGCTTATGTGCATCTTTAAAAATTTAGGGCCAATAAAATCCACTTTGAATGATCTTTAGAGTAGTGCATTTTCTATTAAGGTGGCCACCCCCTAAATCATCATGGCACATTTGTAGAATTCATTGCTCATTCTCGGCCACACATCTTCTTGCTATGTTATCTTTACATATTTGATAGAGATATGGACTACTCTAGTGTACATAGATATGGTGCATAAGAAAGATTTCTTTTCTTCCTTAGTCCAATTAGTAGGGGCTTTCATAGTTGCTAGATAATTGGCTATATCAACAAAACAAGGTTTCTTTCTTGTGAAAAAAAGTTACTCATCAGGAAATTTATCATGAAAGACTTCTTGCATTCAATTCTCATTGATTATTTCTAGTCTTGAAATATTATCTACTACTACATTTTTCCTACCTTGTTTATCTAAAATATCTACGTCAAATTCTTGGAGTAATAAGCACCATCTCATTATTCTTGCATTTTATATTTTTTTTGTAGCTAAGAATTTAATGGCTCAATGATCATTATAGACTCTAGTATTATATCCTATTAAATAATGTTTGAATTTATCTAGAGCATATACAATGGCTAATAATTCTTTTTCTGTAGTTGTATAATTTACTTAGGCTTGGTCTAAACTTTTGGATACATAATAAATCACTTGTGGTTTATGATCAATGTATTATTCTAAAACTGCCCCTACTTCTATGTCACTAGTGTCACACATTAAATCAAATGGATAATCCCAATTAGGTGCATTTAATATAGGGTTGTGGTTACTCTTTTTTTCAATTCCAATAGTGCTTTTTGGTAGTCATTAGTCCAGAAAAATGAAACATCTTTTTCTAAGAGCATGTATAATGGTTTAGCAATTTTCAAAAAGTCTTTAATAAACCTTCTATAATATTCAGTATGTCTTAAAAAAGATTGAATAGTCTTTAAATTAGTTGGAGCTAGAAGTATAGATATGACTCTTATTTTCTCATCATCCATCCTTATCCCATCTTTAGAAATAATGTGTCCTAATATTACGCCACTTGTAACCATTAAGTGACTCTTTTCCCAACTTAATTTTATATTTTTATCAATACATCTATCTAGGACATGTTTAAGATGTTGCAAAGTTTCATCATAAGTATTCCCATAGATAGAAAAATCATCCATAAAAACTTCAATGTAATCTTCCAACATATTATAAGATATTGAAATCATGGCTCTTTGGAAAGTAGGTGGTGCATTACAAAGGCCAAAATGCATTCATCTATAAGAAAACATTCCATAAGAACATGTAAAGGTTGTTTTATGTTGGTCTTCAGGGGCAATGGCTACTTGATTGTATTCACTAAATCCATCCAAAAAATAATAATATTCATGTCCTTCTAACTTTTCTAGAATTTGATCTATGTATGGTAATAGAAAATGGTCTTTCTTTGTATTTTGGTTTAACCTTCTATAATCCATACAAGCTCTCCATTTTCCACCCTTTTATGGAACTACAATAATGGCACTTGCCCATTCCCTACCAGTTATTGGATAAATAATCCCTTTGTTTCAAAGTTTTGAGATTTCATTTTTAACAGTTTGTTTTAAGGTTGGATTAATTCATCTTGGGGGAATTCTTATTGTTTTTACATTTTCCTCTAGCTAGATATGATGTTGATAGATGTTGGATGAGATTCCTTGGTGAAGGTCCTCATAACTCCATGCAAATGCCTCAGACTTTCTATGCAAAACTTCTAATAAATTTTTTTCTTGTTCATTAGTAAGTTGGAAATTTATTATTAATGGTTTATTATGATCTAGGAAAACATACTTAAGTGTATTAGGTAGTTCTCTAAGATTCAAGGAATCTTATTTGTTGGTTAAATTATTTCTCCAATAATCTTTGAGCCCAAATTTAAAATCTAGTCTAGGATATCTTGTTGTTCTTTAGTTGATGCATCCAAAGGCACTTCCTCAAAATTATTTAATACTAAGATTTCCCTATCTTGTGTCATTTCTAAAGTGGGTAAAGTGTAGAGCGTTCTTGCTTCATTCAAGTCTACATTTAAATGATCTTGTTTTATCTTATCATATATATTTAGTGTAAAAGTAATATTTGCAAACAAGAGTTGAAGTTGTCCAGATCTACAATTAATTACTGCATCAACTGTTGCTAACCAAGGTCTATCTAATATAATAGGAAAACAATCAAGATCTTTTACTTCCAAAAAAATAAAGCCAATTGGGTAATTTCCTTTTTCTACCTCAATTATCAAGTCCTCTACTATTCCTCTAGGTTTTACATTTGAACCATTAGCCAATGATATTGTCATGTTTACTCCTTTGATATCTTGTATATCAAGTGTCCTAGCCATTTCAAGAGGCATGATATTAATTCTATCTCCTAAATTTAGTAAGGCATTTTTAATCACTTGGCCATTTATTTTGATTGGGATGGTAGGGGCTCCAGGATCTTGGTATTTTGGAATCTCATGATTTTGTATAAGTTGAGAAAGATTATCAACCAAATAAACCTATTTAGGAATTTTTTCCTTTCTCCTCTTAGTGCATAATTCCCTTACGTATTTAACATAGAGTGGTGTGTCCTTTACTACTTGTTCTAAAAGAACATGTAAATACAATTCACTAAACATTTTTTCAAGATGAGCTTTGGTTGTGAAGTCTTCTTGTAATTTTTTAGGGAAAGGAGGTAAAACTAGTTTTCTAAAGAGTAATGGTTGTTCTTTTTCCCTAGTTGGTTGATCTTTTTCATTTACTATTTGTGGCTAAATTTCTTATTGTGTTCATACCTCCTAAAATCTCACCTTCTTTTTGGGCTTAGGTTCAACTATTTTTCCACTTATTATAGTTATGGAATGTAATTTCTCTTTACTCTTTCTTTGAGATGTAGGATTTGGTTTAGGTTAGCATGGTAATTTATTTTTATTAAGTTCTAAAATATCCTTCTAGCCTCATTCATGAATTTTCTACTTCTATGAAAAAAGTAAGGCTCTAGGTGAGTTTATTAGTTGGATTCTTAAATGGCCTAAAGTTCTTTTGAGGATATTTTTGAGAATATTGTTGTTGGTAAAATGGTCATTCAAGAAATTTCATTGTTGGTTGGCTCTTAAATTATTGAAAATATTTTGTTGACTCTTGCATTTCCTCTTAACAATAAAATAAGGCTAGATAGGTTGTTTGGTCATGTTAGGGACTACCACAAATGTTGCATGCTTCACTTTGAATTCCATGAGCTTGTTTCTTAATCAATCATGTCAATTCATCGACTTTTCTATTTAACTGTTCTATTTGTTGAGTCATGCCTTACATAATGTTGGGTTTTGGCCAATGTTTACTTTGGTCTACTAATGAATCTATAATTCTCAAACCATCTTTTGGTGTCACATTTAAAATATTTCCTCCACATGCAAAGTGAACGTTCTCCCTACAATAAGGTAATAAACCTTCTATAAATATTTGAATTAATTGATGGGCTAGGAATCCATGGTTTGGATTTTTAAGCATATTCCTTTAAATTTGTCAAAGGTACTCTCTAATCTTCATTCTCATGTTGCATAAAACTCATTAATTGCTTCCTTAATGAATACAGTCTATCATTAGAAAGAAATCTTTGTAGGAAAGCATTCTTAAACTCATACCATGAACTAATTTGTGTTCTAAGGATTTGTAGAAAAAAATTAGCCTTGTCCTTTAAGGTTGATTTAAAGGTAATCATCTTAGTTCTATCCCAACTTTGAGGTGCTAACATAGCTAATGGTGTTTCAAATTCCCGTATGTGGGTAACTGGATCCTCATCATTTGTCACCTTAAAAATAGATAATAAGTGAATATTTTTAACCTCTACATCTTTTCCTTGTGGACAAACTAACATGCCTTTAGGTATGATGGATGCTCTTTGATTCAATAACTCTCTAACGATTTGTCCTGGGTCAGGCTGGCTAATTGGAACATTGGAACTCAAACTACCAAAGAAGAAAGAATTGAACCTATGAAAAATGAGGGAGGTGTCTAATGTGAAGATGATCCCATCATGTAAGTAGAGGTTACTATTGGGTTCACTATAGGATTTGGTATAGAAATAGATACTGGTGGTGGAGTTTGTATGTTCAAAGTACTTATTGGTTGGGTAGTTCCTCCAATTTTGGTTACATAAGTTGATATTTGGGTAGTATTTAGATTTTGAGACCCTACCCCCATGGTTGAACTCATGGTTGTGGTTGGAATATCAAATAGAGGATTAATAGATATGGAAAAATTTTGTGTTTTTTCTTTGGGATTTTGTGTTGTTAAAGGGGAAGAAAAATTAGATCTTGATTGTATTAGTTCCTCATGGTCTTGTTTTTGAGTAACTTTGGTATGTTTATAAAGGCTAAGAGTACTCCTATAAGGTTGTATTTGTGTTGGTTTCTTTTATTGCTTTGCTGGTTTCATTTAACAAGAACACTCTTCGTTGGCACATTGATGGGCTACCATTCCTAAGAATTTACAAATTGATTTAATAACTCCTACTATGACAACTTTAATTGCAACTTTTTAATGGTTTTGGCTGGTTGTATGATAAGAAGAGCTGATTCTTGGGATTTTTCCTTATTTTTGGATTTTTTAATGTAAGAGAAATAAGTAAAAAAAAACCATTTCTCCAATTACTTAAATAAAAGAAACATAAAATAAAATAAAATAAAATGTACCTACAATATGAAATTATAAAATGAAATTAAAACATACAAAACTCTTGATGAAAGTTGACTCTGTTGGCCTTCTTGGCAACGATGCCAAATTGACAAGCTAGGCAAAATTCACTACTAGATACCTTTAAATTTTTTTTTCTTTCTATCATTATAGAGATTGTCACATTGTCGATGACTGACCCATGAGTTGTATCTGTGAAGGAATGATTTCAAAGTTAACAAATCATCAAGACCATAAATAATTAGAATTGAATCTAATTCAATTCCACACTTATGACTATCACTCATAAGTAAAATAATAAATTTTCATCCTAACTTCTAATATTAAGTTCAAGAATGAAAATTAATGATTAAATCAAATTGAAATTATAAACATAAATTTCAAAGATACAAGGGAGACTTTGCTTGAATTTCAATTCTACCTTGTTGTCTTTACAATGCAACAACTTTGATCATCAGACAATGGACTCTAAAAATTGCCACAAGGCTCAATAGATCTTCAATGTGAATTAAAAAATCAATTAATCTTAACTTTATGTAAAATTCATTAGGTATCAATTCCTTCTCCTCTTCTATTCTCTCAATAGAATCTTCTCTATGTTCCTTCTCCTCTTCTTCTTCCTCTCTTCTTTCCCTTTCAATAAAATGTGGGGTGTATTATTTGTACTCCACATTTTCAAATAAATAAATAAATTAAAAATGGATTGTTAAAGTACCAATCCATAATAATAGGGGTAGGTACTAAGTTGAGTATCCTTGAATTTTAAAATTAACATGGAATTCGGAAGTGATGGAGAAGGCATCCCAGCCACAAATGAATGATTGTGTTAATGAGGATAAAGTAGTTTAGTTAGGTGGCATTGACAATAATGAAAATGCCATCCAAAGTAGCCAGATCAACACATGTTAATTACTTCATGGAGCTGGTGCTATTGGTGTTTGTGGTAGTAGGTATGGAAGAATGATTTTTATAATATATAATTATAGTAGGTATTACAATTAGAGCAACACAAATGCAGCATCATATTGATATAATTATATCAATATATAATGTTTTTATATTTTATAAACTATAATATTTATATATAATAATGATAATGTTTATATATATAATATATAATATTTATATAACATAATAATTAAACTAAAATAAACTAGAATGACTAACTAAAATAAACATTAATTAAACACTAATTAAATAATTAACAATATGTAATTAATTAAAATTCATGATTCAAAAAGCTACCAATTTTGGGGTTTAATAGGCACCATCACAAGTGGACTAACCCACTTACTATCTGCAATGGGATATATGAACCCCACCTTGTGGAGTTGTTCAATCTTCTCTTTCATAATCTGCTTTAGTTTGGAGTTCAATCACTACTTCAACTACCTCTTTAGTTGAATTCAAGCATCTGTGTAAATGCAATGTTGACATATCCTTAGATCAATTCTAGTTAGTTCATGATATGACCAAGCAAAGGCTATTGGCCATTTGTTGACCACCTTCAACAACTTCTTTTTCTAGATAGAAGCAAGGTTAGCATTGATAATGACTATCTTACCATTTTTTAGAAAAGCATATTTCATTTTGGTTAGTACAATTTTTAACTCAATAGACTCCTATTTAAAGCTCTTAGGGATTTCCAACTCTACCTAATTGGTGTCATCAGGTTCATTGAAGATTTGGCAATGGATTTTCTCCATCTCATTCATGCCTTTGATGTAGGTAATTGTTATGCTCTCAATTTGTTCCATGTACAAAGTTGGGATACTTTCAAATTCAGCTATCAACCACTGCATGCTCTCCTATTTTGTGGCTACTGCAGACATGCACCTTTGGATTTTTGTGAAATCTACACACTCCTTGCATGTTGTGATTGTTGTACTTTTCACTATCCATAAATTTTGCACATAGTGGAACCCTATGTCACTATATATGATGCATGGAATGCACTTCCTCTTAATTTTCTTGAAGTCATTTTCCTTGGAAATGTCCATGGAGAGGTCTTTGATTCCTAGCCACACATCTATTGTACTAAGCCAAGCCCTTTCCATGATGATTGAAAAGTCCCCCTTGCAGTTCTCTACTTAGATTACTATGAAGTTAGCAAGATAGCACCACCTATAGATGGTGGTCACAAATTTCCTTCACCAATCCCAAGGGGACAATGATGGACTGATCTACCAACTTAAGACAAAGGTTGCTCTTCTTAAGAGGAGGTAGGTTCCAAACTTTGTACATTTCATAAGTGATGAGCTGTGATATCATGTACGTGATATCGCATCCGCCCTCGCCATATTGCCGCAATGTCAATAAATAAGAGGAGGCTTTCCCTATTCTAGGCACTTAGAATTAGACCCTTATCCAAACTATAGTACTTTTTCCATTCCAGAGTTAGAATAATTTCCATGTGCTCGCAGTAGGAGTCTTAAAGTGAACAGATCTTTATTCGAGCAAATTGTACCTGAGCACACATTTGTGTACAACAATAAAGACGAACTTTCTGATAAACCTTGCAGCATGTGGACTAAGCTAAATAGGAATTAATTATTGTTAAATTTTTAAATGCTTTCCTAGATAATTAATCTCTCTCAACCCTTGACTCTCCTAGTTAAGTGCATTCAGTACGACCGCTTCGAGCACGTGTGTAACGCTTGGTAACCCAGTAACGAGTAGCGTTTGGTAATCCCAGTAGCGTTGCACTGGTTCAGGGTGTGTGCGGCAAGTGGGAACGGATACTGGTGCTAGGACAATTAGAACTTAGTTAGTGAATAGTTAATGAAAGTTAGTCACTTAGTTCTCTTCACCTTCCCCTATTAGCATAAGACATTTAAAAGATAAAAGATATAAAAATCATATACCTCAAGCTTACTTAACCATACAACTGTGACAATACAAGTAAGTTTGGGAAGACAACAATTGATTAACCTTAAGTGTTCCATTAAGGCACATAAGCACTTAGTCCTTGGAGTTTAACTGGATCATGTGTGAAACGCTTGTATTCGTATGGTTGAGTGTAGGGGTACCTCGCCACTCATCATTGGCACCATTGCCAAGGACTTAGCTATTTGTGCACTACATAGAACATAGGAGATCACTCATATTGTTGGGATGCTCGAATGAACCCTTAGGGTTGATCAAAAGAAAAATAAGAAAATGGTAATTAGCACACCAAACAAGAAAAAAATGTCTTCTTCTTCGCACAAAAGCACTTCACCGCCTAGGACCAACACAAGAGACAATCGACGGCACAACACACATAACCAAGATCTCCCAGTTCCTCAACAGTTCTGTGTGGTATATATTCATCATGATAAATATGTACCTAACTTTACCTTTATTCTCCATCAAGATGAACAACTGTGTTGGAGAGACTTGGAGGGTAACATAGTGTTGTCTATAGACCGAGTAGTCCCCAATATGATCCTTTGTGCTCTCGCACGAATAGGCATGTCACAATTGTACACAGAGTACATTGCATGCAACCATGACACAAGGGACTACCATCCCACAGAAGCACAATGTCAAAGGAACTTTCAACAAGAGAGATATCATACATCTTTGAAGGGTAAATGGCCCCATAACATCCCACACATTTTAAGAAAAATTGGAGATGATGAACCAGTTTAAACAGGTTCCCTACCAAATGATGTTCCCCCTCCTAATGATGGTTAGGAGGTGATGTATCAGAACCTTCACTCCATGGTCCACAACCCTGGTTTTGATCCCCACGAACACCAAGTGTTCAATGAGGGAACACAAACACATGATAAGGATGAGCAATCTGATCGTAATCACGATTGGGGCCGAAACCATAGAACAGAAGGTAGGAAACATCGTCATGGTGATGGTTCTCTTTCTTTTTCACCTTCATCATCACATTCACCCTCTCCTTCAGTATTAGGACATAGTCATAAGAAACCTAACCGTGAGGATAAAGGTAAATAGAGTGAGAATCCTCGACGAGAAAGTCGAGAACAAGGACAAGGGTACTTTAGAGAATCACGACATAGAAGAAGGGAGAGTAGGGAACTACGTAGACATCACATATGCTATGAACAAAATGATCATGAAGAAATCCTACTCGCAACTTGAAGCATGTTAGATATTACGGAGGCTGTAAGAATTCCCACAAGGCACCAAAAAGATAGTAGGATCAAGAGGTTAGACATGAATAACATCCCACAATTTGAGGGGGGATACAACGCTGATCCTTAGAACCACTTACAAGCATTTCATGATGCATGTGCCTTGTAGAACATTGAGAACAAATGGAAAAAGCTAAAGTTGTTCCCAAGGACACTAGTAAAAGAAGCGGAAAGCTAGTACTTGTCCTTAGAACTAGAATCCATTTGAAGGTGGAGTACGATGCTAGAACTATTTAATGATAAGTATTAAATGTACTCTTGGGTGTCCAACTTGCAAAAGAAAATCCAAGGATGGAAGTAGGAAAGTCATGAACCCTTGAATGCTGCCATGGTCCGATATTATGCACTGTTACATCATTGCCCAAGCCATGGTTAATCGCAGCAGGATCAACTATGCCATCTCGTAGATGGACTTAGGCATGAAATAAGGAGAATCCTTGGAACGTATACCCAAGGGAGATTATCTAAGCTTAGGTCCCATCAGGTTCATAGATTACTGGAGCAAGTAGTCAAGGAAGAAGGAGAGCTACGTAAGAGAAAAAGTGCAGAGGAGTACAATCGAGATCCTTCCCTTCAAAAAAGGGCAGTAAGATTTTGTGAGGAGGAAGAGTCACCACTCAAATAAATGGTGAATAGGAAAACCTTGCTACTCCAAAAATTAACAATAGAAGTGTTAGCAAAGGTAGAACAGATCTAGGACTCCATAGATAGTATATTTAAAACCATTCTTAAAATTGTAGGGGAGTCTAAGGAGTGAGGTAGTGACTATGACAAAAAGAAAAAGAGGGACATGGACCATGCACGTAACAAAGGTACGGGTAAAATGGTCATCACTAAAGAGGTTGTGGATTCTGATACGGACAATGATAGTGGATGTGAGATATGCCAATACAACCATCCTAAGGGATGTTGCCCAGTATTCTCACACCTACAAGAGTCTGGGGTGTATGCACTCAACCCACGACTTAACAAATGGAAAGTACCCCGACAGTTACCTTATCCCCAAGGTAACCTAAGGCAGTTCCACCAACCTTTAACTTATTATCTAAGTGGAACTCCACCACAACCTATTGAGCAACACCAGTAGTGGAAATACCCACAGTCATGGGGGATGCCACCACCACGGCAACAATACCCTTACCAGTAACCAGATCCATATGGCTATTACGTGCAACAACCAATCTCTCCATGTGACACCAAAACATCACTACCAAGCTCAGGAGTATTATAGGACTCCTTCTCCTAGGAGGGATAACCCACAGACATACCACCCTCTAAACCCATCCACAACTCTCACACCAATAGCTCCATTACCACTTGCTCCAGCAATGCAAGGGCAATTCCCCACTCAACCGCAGCAACACAATGCTACGAGAGTTGTAAACCTTCAACTCACTGCTAGTTCTGACAACCGTACAAAGAAAATACCTTTCTTTAGAACCAAAATTCCAACCAAACTCTCACAACCACAAGCGGTTGAGCCTATGAACGCTTCTCCATCAAATAAGGCTTCAGATCTCCCTTCAAACCAAAAATAGAGCTCAACGCACATAGTTATGTTAACACATGTCATCACTGACTGGATTAAGGAGGGCCACGGAAATTCTCTANACGAGAGTTGTAAACCTTCAACTCACTGCTAGTTCTGACAACCGTATAAAGAAAATACCTTTCTTTAGAACCAAAATTCCAACCAAACTCTCACAACCACAAGCGGTTGAGCCTATGAATGCTTCTCCATCAAATAAGGCTTCAGATCTCCCTTCAAACCAAAAATAGAGCTCAACGCACATAGTTATGTTAACACATGTCATCACTGACTGGATTAAGGAGGGCCACGGAAATTCTCTAACCTCGGAAGCCCTTAATCTATCTCCAAGTTGCTAGGAATGAACCATGTAAAGCTCTTCTAGACTCAGGTTCTAGAGTCAACTTAATATCACAAGAGATGTATAAAGCCTGGAACCTGCCTCAACCAAAGAAGAGAAATATTTACTTAGAGCTGGCCAACTAATCCATCACTATTCCCTTGGGACTGGTGGAGGACATAGTTACCATTGTGTGTGGGTGGTCATACCCAACTGATTTCCTAGTGATACAAGTAAACAACGATAAAGGGGACTTCCCAATAATAATGGGAAGGGCATGGCTAAGTACCATAAATGCATGCCTAGGAATCCATGATCTTTCCCTAGAAATATCTAAGGAAAACACTTTTGGGAAGATCGAGAAGAAGAAAGTTCCATCCATCACATACAGTGATACAAGGTGTGATTGCGTACAAGAATTTTCAACATTGCCTGCATGAAACTGGTGTGCTCAAGAAATTAACATACAAAAGTGCCTGTATGTAGCGGCCACAAAACAAGAAGACACCCAATGGTTGATAGCTGATCAAGTGAGCAACTCACCAACGTGCATGGAACTAACTGGGAGAACAACTTGCACCCACGTCGAAAGCATAGATGCATTGGAGCAAGAGTGTTGCCAACTTCCAACCCTTAACCTAAAAACATCAATAGGGGGAAGCTGGAAATTCCTGAAAAATTCAAACAAGCACTCTGATAAAAGATTACTAGTTAATGTGCAACAAACTAAACCTTACCATGAATCTAGAATGATCAATGCACATAACACATTGGAGAAAGCATGAACTCACTCATTATTTCAGATCTTCCTCTTCCAACTTAGTCATGGGGAAGATGGCCACCTATGCTGATCAATAAAAGCCCTTAGTTCCTTTTTAATTTTTTTTACACATTTTTGTTTTAAAAATTTCTTTAACTTTTCTTGTTCTTGTTTTGCAACATCGTTCATACTTTTCCATTTATTTTTGTGTTTATTTATTTTGTTATGTTTGTCACCTAATAAGTGCTCTTGATGATGATATGAACTGTATTCCATTGATTGCTAATGTTTGGTTTTTACCTTTGAGTTATAATGTTGATACTAAGGTATGGTTCTTTTGATATAATAGGAAATGAGTCCACGTCATCCATGCATCCATGAATTTCTATGGTTTCTCTTGGCTTGGAACTGTATAGTCCCTTTCTTTCAATAATAAGAACTATCAAAAAATTAGTGACTAGGCATTTCTCAAACTAAGGAAGGATTCAAGGATTGAAAAGGGTGTGACTTCAATGGGATTTCATGCATTTGTGTTGGCCATTCTCTTGGGTGCTTGGATGTTTTCTTCTTGAGTTTTCCTTACCATTTCAACGCTACTCCATTATCGGGAAGCTGAGCTAATAAAAATAATAATAAGTCTTTGCATGGTGTGGTTCTCACACAAAAAAAATTGAAAAGTGAAAAATGAGAATTCAAAGCACACCCCTTAGACGAAATAATTATCTGGGTTTCAAGCATTGGTTATGGAACTAAACAAACATGTTCCCTCTAACTAAGGCCCTTTCTCGCTTCCTACTTTCTCCTTTTTCATTTCGTTGGAATGGTGGTGACTCTTTGGTGGAAGCATTTTTGCTACTTCAAGTGGATGGATTAGCCACATGTATTAATGTGAAGTCACTGGATGAGGATTTTTTGAGCCTAGTTTTGGAATGAGATCTACTAAATCACATTAACCATTAATACACAAGGGGCTATACACCACCTTGTTCTTGAGATTCCATTCCATTCTCTTCTTTCCATCCTTCCTCCTCCATTTTCACCTCATTGCTAGTTATATTAATAGTACATATTTTTGGTAAATTCTTGTTTTACTTTTTATTTTTGGTAAATTCTTGTGGTTAAGATTTTAGCTCTTGTTTCAAAATGGCATTTCTAGAGCCTACGAACTCTTTGAATGCGAGATTGTCAGGGCATTAAGGGCATGAGCTTGCTTTGGGGAGGACCCACTGGCATTCCTATTTGGTGCATTAGTTAATTTCTTTCCCTTAAAAATTTTTGCAATCAACATTTATTTTGTTCATTTCCATCTCTAACATTCATTTCATTGATGTTTCCATTGTTTCTTTTTCTCTGTCTTTCTTATTCCTTATCTTCTTCCATTATATCACTACCATAGGTTCACTCTTAGTCATGGGGATCCTGGTCTAATTTTTTCGATTTTCTCTTAACCCCTACACCTTGGGTAGTCACCAGTGTTATATCTCCAAAATTTGCATTAGCCATATCACAACTCAGCCAATGGACTGTACACTGAGGCAAGGTATCAACTACATTGCGATTCATTTACCCTTGCTAATTTAAGATTGTGTTGTGTGTGTAGATGGCAATCATACACCAATGGATTGGATTCAGAGGGAACACTTGGAATGGAATGGTGCTAGAGCAGTTATACAAGGAACAAGATAGATGGCATGGTTCTGGATGAACAATAGAAGGTACAATCTTGGCATTGGCAGCAATAGACTTCTTCTTTTCTCCCTCTCTCTCTCTCTTCTCTCTCAGTTGCCAAATAAGGCTGGATGTCAAATGTGTATAGTATTCACTCTTGTTGTCATGTATACTAATATTGTCATGTGTTGTAATGATGATCCATTCACATGTCACCCCATTTACCACTAGTGTAATTCTAGTCAATAATCCCATACCTTCCCAATATTTTATAAGGGACTCAAGGACGAGTTCTCATTCAATCATGGGCGTATGATGAGCCAAAATATTGTGTCCGCCCCCGTGAAATCATTGCCCGCCACAATGTTTATAAATAAGAGGTGGCTTTCCCTATTCTAGGCACTTAGACTTAGAGCTTTAGCCAAACTATAGGAGTTTTTCCATTCCAGAGTTAGAATAATTTCCATGTGCCCATAGTATGAGTCTTAAAGTGAATGGATATTTATTTAAGCAAATTATACCTGATCACACATTTGTGTACGTCAATAAAGATGAAATTTTTGATAAACCTTGCAACATGTGGACTAAGCTAAATAGGAATTAATTATTATTAAATGTTTAAATGCTTTCCTAGATAATTAAATCTCTCTCAACCCTTGACTCTCCTAGTTAAGTGCATTCAGTACAACCACTTTGAGCACGTGTGTAATGCTTGGTAACCTTGTAACAAGTAGCGTTTGGTAATCCTAGCAGCATTGCATTGGTTCAAGGTGTGTGTGGCAAGTGGGAACAAATACTGGTGCTAGGAAAATTAAAACTTAGTTAGTGAATAGTTAATGAAAGTTAGTCACTTAGTTCTCTTCACCTTCCCCTATTAGCATTAGACATTAAAAAGATGAAAGATATAAAAATCATATACCACAAGCTTACTTAATCATACAACCATGACAATACAAGTAAGTTTGGGAAGACAACGATTGATTAACCTTAAGTGTTCCATTAAGGCACGTAAGCACTTAGTCCTTGGAGTTCAACCAAATCATGCATGAGATGCTCGTATTTGTATGGTTGAGTGTAGGGGTACCTTGCCACTCATCAATAAGATATTATATTAATAACAAAACTTGAGTAAGCCTTGCAAGGCTCATTTCTAGTGATTTGCAAGTAAATAAGGGAACTCCTAGAATCATATCTCTTCTTGGGAAGGCATCTAGCCTTTACCCAATCTTTGATTACATAGCGCAACATGATAGTATGCACCTTGAGAGGCATTTGGTTTGAAGGGATCTCAAATGATGTTGTGAAGGAGAAAGGAGAAGCAAGGTTAGCAACCGCAAGTGTCCATGTGGATTTGGTAGGATTGTTGGTTTGGAAAAAGGATCATTTTTTGGAGTTTTTCGCAAAACCACTTGGCTAGGGAGTCGGCTGTAAGTTAATAGCCCTTGTAACATCTCTTTGCTATGGTTGGACTAGAATTTCACCTTGCATGGATGGAGCGATTAGTAACTAAGTTGAGGGTGGAGGTACAGGTGTAGAAGGATGAAGAGTGTAATATAGAAATGGGGATTCCCCTCTTGGAGATTGTGCTCTATAGTACTTAGGAGGGTAGTAATGGTGCTAAAAAGAGGCATTATTGGAAGAGTCACATGGAGAAATGGGTTGCTAAATGTAGTATCCATATGGATCTAGTTGGCAATAAGGGTACTACTTTCTTAATGTTGGTATTTCTATTATTTTTATATATCTATATATATCTCCCCACAATTGTGGGTGCTTTTATTTCTTATACTATTCTTAAGTTGAGGTGGAGCTCCACTCGGATAATAGGCTTATTGTTAACGCAATTGCCTATAGTTTCCTTGAGGATAAGACAACCTCCTGGGTGCTTACCCTTTTTCCAAACTAGGATTTAGAGCATATATCCCAAACTCCTAGAAGTGTGACATAATGAGGCAACATCTCTTAGGATGCTTGTATTGACAAATGTCACATCCACCATCATCATCTATCTCAAAATCTGTAACCTCTTCGATGGTAGTAGCTTTTCTATTACCCCTTTAATGGGCATGTTCAACTTTCTTTCTTCTTCGTTAATCATGATCACTACTTTGCTCTTTGGACTCTTCATCAATTCTAAGAGTAGTTTGGAACTTCTCATTTAAAGAGTCACATATTTTATCTACCGTATCTAATATTTTAGAAATAGATTTTTGTATCAACAAGGTCTTGCATTGCACCACTTCATCAAGTCATGTCTCTTTCTCATTATCAAAGGATCAAACCTCCATTTTGTAGATAGGAGGATCTTAGTTGTACTTCTTTGTACTTTTTCTTTTCCTCAGCTCACCTTCTTCTTTGAGCATTTGCTCAATCAGCCTTTGGATTTGATGAGCTCTTAGTTTTGAAAGTCTTCCTTGGGCATAGACCTTAAGAGTTCTCTTCATTTCTATTTAGAGCCCATCTATGATATGGTGAAGCTACTCCCTATGAGAAAAGTCATGGCTTAGGAACTTGTGTAATAGGGAGCAATATCTATCCATGGCCACATCCAAGGTTTCATGTGTTCTTTGCTTCCATCCTTTGATCTACTTCCTCAAGTTGGACACTCAGGAATACATTTGATACTTGTCATTAAAGAGTTCAAGCATCGTACTCCATCATCTAATTAATTCTAGTTCTAAAGATTGGTAGAAGCTTTTAGCCTCCTTGATGAGTGTCCTAAGGAATAGCTTTAATTTTTGCTATTCATTTTCCACATTCTGTAAGGCACATGCATCATGAAAGGCTTGGAGATGATTATGTGGATCAGAATTGTATCACCCTTTGAACTTGGGGATATTGTTCATGTCCAACCCTTTAATTCAATTGTCTTTGACATGCCTTGTTGGAATCCTCATGGCCTCTACAATGTTTAGCATATTTCTAGTTGTAAGCAAAGGCTCATCATAGTCATAGCCCCTATGATGGCCATGATGCCTATGATGCCCTTTGATGTTCCTTTGTTCATGGTGGTGAACCTCTCTTGATTACTATTCCCCTAGGATCTATAATCATCTCTATCCTAGCAATCACCTAGATGATAATTCCCTTAGTCTCTTTCTCTATGGCTTCAGTTAGAGCTAGAGGAGGAAGATAAGGATGAAGAAGGTGAAGAGGATGGAGGAATACCACTAGAATGATGCTTGCTACTCCCTTTTCTCTGGTCATGGCCCCAATTACCATGTTAGCTTTATCATAGTGCTTATGATTGTTCTTTCCTTAACTCCATCCTTTGGAGCCCCCATGGTCATGGGACTTGTTCTTCCTTGAACCAAGGTTGTTTATAGTTAATTGTAAATTCTAGTTAAGGTCCCTTCATCAAAGAGAAGGGGAGGAGAGTGAGTGTTTTGAGAAACCCCAAATAAGGAATCCTCTACTTCCTTTTATTCCACTAGGAACAAGGGATTTGTAAACCGCTTATCCTTTAATGCCCGATAGCATGCATCCATCTATTGATCTTTCCTCCATTATGCCTCTGTGGGATGATAATTCTGGTAATCATGATCTTGCATAATGTACTTAGCATTGAGCCCCTAGATGCTCAATCTTATGAAATTTTTGAGTAGCATGGTAGGAACTGATTGATTAGGTAGCAACACAATGTTGCCCTTCATATCCCTCCACGACATTGTTCATCCTAGTGTAGGATGAAGGTGAAGTTAATAATATACTCATCTAGATAAGCATAGACCACTTTGCACTATTGGGGCACAAGTGGTTTTGGGCCTTACTACCTTTGTTTGGAAGTATGCTTGAATGACGATGAAGAATCTTTCCTATGAGAAGAAGCCATATTAGTTTTAAAGAAAATAGTGTGCTTATATTATTATCTTGTGTAATGATTTTGAATTTAGGATTTGTTATAATGTTGTTATATAATTTTACTAAGTCCTAGGTAACACACGTAGCTAATTAAAGTCCCTAACAATGGTACCAATAATGAGTAGTGGGCAATTCCTATGCCCAACCATATGAATTACTAGGGTTCACTAAGTGATCTAGTCAAATTTTGTAGACTTTAGCTCTCTAATTACAATTTGCCTAGGCAATGAATCTCAAAGATGTGATTATTTTCTTCCTAGCTCCACTTGTGAGGTGCAATGATATGGTTAAGTGTAACTAAGGCATGTGTTTTTCATTTAAATTTCCTTAGTGTCAAAAATAAATTAATTACATGTTTAATTAATATAGTAACTAATTAATGCTTAACTAATCCTAACATAAGTATCCATTCCCATCCACCAGACATGTCCTGAACATGTTGCCACACTCCCAGGTTACCAAGCATAAGCACTACTAGGATTACCAAGCATTAATGTATGTTTGAGATGGTCATACTTATGTGTGTTAATTATCTGCTATTAATTAATTAATAAAATACATTAAAATAAATTACATGAATAATAAATGCATTAAGTAAAGATTTCTGCTACAAGGCTTATGAAGAGAACTCACCTCTATTGTTGTTCACACCAAGGTGTCCAAGTACATCAATGCTCGAATAAAGATTTGTACACTTCTCACTCCTACTACTGGCACTTAGAAAATATTTTAACTCTAGAAGAAATAAAATGCAAGAGTTCGGATAAGCTATCAATCAATGAATGTCATAAATGTAACAAGTGAACATATTTATATTGGCAATACAAGACACTCTATCACCCTGTATGCATCGATGCATTGCTGAGTACACATCAATAAGATCACGTTGATGCATATGCATCAATGGGATCACATCAACACAGTCAAACCTGTGATCACTCATCACATTCTTAGCCACTTGTTTCTTGATTATTAATGGTCCAATCCATCTAATCGAAAATTTTTTACCTTTATCTTTCCTATTAACTCTCCATAATAAATCTAAGTCTCCTTTCCTAAATAACTTCCATCCTGCTTGATGATCCAACCATCTTTTCATTAATGCTACATTCTATAAGAGCCTATCTCAGGCTTCATCAATTTCAAATTCTCTTTTTAATAATAAAATTATAACCCATGTTCCTTGTTTGATTGTGGGTTATAATTTTTCAAAAATTATATTGTCAAAGATATTATTGTATTAAATTTATAAGCAATAAGCTCATACACTAAGCTAAATGGTGTAGTTCCTATAGATCTTTTTATTCTAATCCTATCATTCCAAAGAGCTCCTTATAATAGCTCATGCCATTTCCCTATATTATTATCCATAGAGTGCTTGATATAAGAAATTAGCTTCTTATTTATGTATTCTATTAGATCATTTTCTTGTGAGTAATAATTCAAAGATGAATAAAGAAATATTTTTCTAAAGACCATATTATAAAATCAACTAATTAGAAAGCTATGTTGTTATCAATAACCAGGTATTCTAGCATTCAAATCAATTTATGATGTATTGTTCAAGAAACTTAATCACTTCATAGGATGTACTTCTTCTTAATGCTTTATCTTCTAGACACTTAGTGAAATAGTTATTAGTCATTAAAATAAACCTATGATATGCTTTTGATGCATTAATAGCTCTTGTACAATCTAATCTCAACCTTTAAAAAGATCTATCTATTATCACTAGTTTTAGTTGAGAATTAGGCCTCTTTAGCTTTGGCCTGCGAATTTGACACTTATGGTAAGTTGAAATTTTATCTCATAGATCCTTGTACATAGTGTGCTAATAAATACCATATCTTAATATATGTTGCATTGTGGTTCTAGAAGATTCATAATATAATCCCTCATGATTATGAAATTTCTTTAGACTTTCTTCAATTTTTTGGTTACATGCATATTCTAGCAAGATAACTTTTAAATCTCTTCTATATAGAATTTCCTAAGTGAAAATGTACTTCTTTGTCTTAATTATGAAAGGTCTTTCCTTACTTTTTGATAAATTCTTAAGAATTTCTTGGCTAATAAGAAACTTTACTATGTCATCTTACCAAATTGTAATTTTTGGAATAGCTAAAACTTCTTGTCTAAATTCTTTTGCCATCATTCTTTCTAATCTCATATTCTTAACTATTTTGCATGTTTCTAGAGTAAACCTACACTATTGGAGCTTGATTATCTAATTAGCCCTTTTGAGCTCAATTTCATTTTGTGATAGAAATTATCTTACAACTTACTCTATAGTAATCATATGAATCATAGTGTTCTATAAATGATATTTAAAATTTCCCAAAGATTTAATCATAGAGAATGCTTCTTTTTCAAGCTTAGAGTAATTTCTTTTAGCTCTATTTACTTGTTAATCAAAAAATTCAATTGGCTTTTCTCCTGCTCCATATTTTTGTATTAATACTAAGCTAGTGAGTCCATTGAGAAAAAGGCATATAACTAGAAATTCTCTTTCAATTTTGGTTTTACTATATATGGGGCTTATAAAATGACATCCTTAAATTGATCTAAAGCTTCAAGTGATTCTTTGGTCTTTCATACTTCAACATTCTTTTTCAACATTTTTAAAGAGGTTTTGTTATTTCTGTAAATCTTGGTATAAATTTTTTGTCAAAGTTTACCTTTCCAAAGAAAGACCTTAATGGTTTATTATTTGTAGGATGTTATATACCTTGAATATCTTCTATTCTAGCTTGATTGATAGCTATTCCTTTTTGACAAATTATATGCCTGAGTAAGTTATCTAATTTCACTCCGAAACACATATTTTTAGATTCAAATACATACCAAAGTTTTTACATTTGCTAAATATTTGTTGTAGTTGAAATATATGATTTGATTCATGCTTCAAAAAAATTATAATATCACCTAATCAAATGGTGAAAATTTTCCCAATAAGTCATTTAAAAGCTATATTCATAGCTTGTTGAAAAGTAGCCCTTGCATTTGATAAGCTAAAGGACATTCTTTTATATGCAAATGTTTCCCATTAGTGATGAATGCTATTTTATATCTATCATTCTTATATACTATTATTTGATTTTAACTTGAAAATCCTTCTAGGAATGAGTATAGTTTACATCCTGATATATTTATCAACATTTCATCAATTCTTGAGAGGGGATATCTATCTTTAATTGAAGATGCATTCAATTTCATGAAATCAACACATAGTCTTATATGTTCATTCTTTTTCTTGACTAGTACTAAATTAGCTATCCAAGCTAAATATCTAATTGAATATATTATGGCATCATCTAGTAACTTCTTAATCTTAGCTTTTATTAGTGGTTTGAAAATTGGATTAAAATTTCTTAACTTTTGTTAATTATCTTGTAGTCCTTCTCTAAAGAAATTTTATGTGTCATAATACTAGGATCCAAAGTTCTCAAATGGTTGTATGACCAAGCAAAGTTGTCCAAACTCTCCTTAAGGACTTGGATGATTTACTCTTTAATGTTTGATCAAAGTTTTATTCCAATATTAAGATACATTATAATGTCTTGACACTCGAACTCTATCATTTCCTAAGCTCGATCTTCAAGGTTTTGAACATCTAATCCCTTACCTAATTTTTATCTAAATTATTCTTTCAATTGTATAACTTTTGAGGTATCCTTTTTTCTTTTGATCTTAAATAATCTTTGTCATGGATCTAATCTCTAAATTCTTTCACATTTCTAAGGAATCAATTTATTTGATGATCATCTTTGAAAACTTGAAAGAAATCGTTATTATTAGGGATCATAGGTTTTGATTCTAATTCAATCACTATTTTATGACATTCAGTTATCTTTAACAAGTTAAAAGTTGAAGTTTCCATTGCAATTTTATCATCCTTTTGATTCTTTTCTATTGGGATATTTTCTTTCTCATATTCTGTAAAATATTTAAGAAATTTTATTACCATTTTCTTATAAGTTCGTAGGAATGAGCTTTTGATGCTCTGTTTTCTTCTAAATTGTTCACATATAGGTTTTTATCTTTGTTAATTTCTAATTTATGAATTTTCTTGTTGTGTGTCATTTTAATCCTTTTCACAAAGATTCATATTCGACTCTATTATTAGTACAAGGGAACTGTAATTTTATAGCTCTTAATGCATCATGATTCTTTGGATTGATCAAAATGATACCAACTTCTAATCCTTTGGAATTATAAGATCCATCAAAATATAACTCTCAAAATTATTCTGGTTTATCTTTAGAAAGCATGATTTGTATTTGTCAAATTGAACTAACCCCTAATTCAACTTCTCTAGATTCTATCATTTTATTCTTTCTATTTGAAGTCACATTATTTATCATCAATGGCTCACTATATATATAAATCTGATTTGGTTCTCCTTTCCATGGTAACCACATGTGTAAATAATCTATTGCTATATATTCAAAAAAATTATAGCTCTAACTTCTACTTAGTAATAAGCTATAGACATTGGGAATATCGGCTACTTGAATGGTTACCCTCCTTTTAATCCTTGAATCTAAAGCTAATTGGAGCAATATGTTCAGTAATTAACCTATTTACTTAACTCTATTCTTATTGACTTGGACAATTTTCCTACCTGATTACTTTAGTTTTAATACTAGTTGATTGCATATTGATAAGGGTATTAGCATGGAAGTGGCTCCTAAATCAACTAAATAGTTATGTAGATATCTTACTTTTAATTTAAAAGTTAATAAGAAAGGTAGAGCATCTCTATCAGCTACAACTGGGATCCTATTGCTAGGTTACCAATATTATAAATGTAATTTGTAGCAACATCATCGACTTTATTTTTACTTTTAATGTTTTCCAAAATTATTTTTGAGTGTCCTTGAGTTTAAATTAATTGATATAGTCTAATATTGTCTTTGATCCTTTTTAGATCTTCTATTATATCATATCCTTCTTCAACATAAAATCTTGGTTTTCTAAATATTCTTGAAAAAGAATGTTGATGACTTTCTTGTTTTAGTTGAACTTTCTCCTTTGATTTTTGCTTTTCTTAAAAGACTTTTCTTTTTCCAATAGGTTAAAGTATTGAATTTGGCACCCTAAATGTAGTCATTTTTTCTTTCATATTTCTAATTTCATACCTAGTCTCTTCATTATTATTAAAATAATTGTTAGATGAGTATCCTAATTCTGAGGCTTCAAATGTCTTGCTACTAGATGATCTTTCTAAGTAATGTATACCTAGGTGCATAAATTCCCTAAATTCACCTTCAAATTATATTATATTTGAATCAACCAAGGCTTCTTTTCCTTTAGTATTGTTGAGTTTGGATTGTATATCTGATCCTCTAATTTATCTAAATCTCTTATCCTCTTTGATTTTTATTTTTGAAATAGCCTTTTCTAACTTAATAATTGTGTTCAACATTTCTCTTAATCTTTATCAAGCTCTTTGCTTTGAAACTCTATGAGCCACTAATTGAAGGTAATTTCTTAGGTTGAGTTAAATTTTGAAAATGAAATATTCCTTTTTGAGGCTCTTTCATAGAAGGATGTATGTTATCTGGAATTAAGTTTAATTGCCTTTCTAATTCCGTAGCTCCACTGTAAATGTTGGTTAAATTATTAATTATTGGAATTCTTTGTAACCAAATGAAGATTCTCGGATCTACATCATTTAACTAAGCACCCATTAAGACTTTTTTACTTAGTTGAAACTAGTTTTGAAATAAGCCACATACTCGCTAAAATTTAATATTGAATTCTCTTACTAGTTTCTTATTTTCCTATTTTATTTGAATGAAACTACAATATAAATAATTTTTCTCAATCTAATTTCCAAATTGGGCTATCAATAAAGATTTCATGTTATCCCAACTAGTGATACTATTATTTGGTAAGTCTGAATACCAAATTTGAGCCATATCTCTAAGGATACCTATGAATAGTCTACATGCTTGATCTTGATGTTAATATTTGCATGAACAAGAGCTAGCTTAAACAGGTATAAATATTCTTTTAGTAAATAAGTTTTACTAGGATTGTAGGGTTTTGGTAGATATTTGTAAGCTTCTTTAGGAATATCGTGATGAGCATTGAACATCAAAGGTGTAGGTAGTTGAAATGGATTAACAGGAGGAGGATTGGCCATTATTTGTAAGCTATAATTTCTACTGGATGTCCCTATTTTTAATTTAGCTTTTCTTTTGAAAGCCAAACCCTTAGTTAAACCTAATACCTTAGTTCATTATCTCTTTATTCCACTACTTACATTTCTAATTATAGCCTTTTATTCCTTCTCTAATGTAGTTTTAGTCTAAAGTTTGAATATGCTTGTAGGGATTTTAAAATATTCTTTTTTATCTAAGGATTTACTCATGAGCTATAATAGCTAATCTAATTTCACATAGGACCCATGGTAACTTAATATATTCTAATAAATTTCAGTATGCTTTTACAAAGAGCCCTCCTTCTAATGCCAATTGAAACTGTTGATGTAGGAACCCAAGCCTATTCTAGGAAACAAATTTTAGTATAACTCATTTTAAGTGGTTTCTGGTCTCTGGTACCACCTAGGCATAGATATCTCTAAATAGCTTCTATTGGCATAAATGAACTAATATGGTTGGGTGTATTTACTAATAAGAATCTTCTAAGAAATGGTTGTCTTATAAATAACTATGACTATCCCTCTAGCTGTCTCTTGACATAATTAAAGAAATCAAATAGCTTTCTTATAAGTCTGGCTTTAAATCTTACATAACACATATAGTAAATGAATAGTTTTATAGAAAATGTCAATATTAAATTTTGAGCTATCTGCTAGCTAACTTCCTAATGCTAAGTCACAAAACATTTTCTAAATAGAGTATGAGATTGAGGTAGAGAGATTATTTGAAAAGCTCAAAATTGTGAAAAGAAAATATTTTCTATGTTAAGATAATTTAGAACTAACACTTATTCAAGCTATTTCATTCAACTAGAATAATAGGAATAAGTTAAATCTTAGCTCATAGAGAAAATAACCTATTCCAAGACTAGCAATCCATTCAAATGTAGTTATGCAATATTTAATCTAGAAAAAATGAGGAAAATATATTCAACTTGAAATGCTAGCTAAGAGATGAAAGCTAAAAGAGATAGATAAAACCTATTCAAAAAGCCATTATATAAATAGTCTTTACAAACTTTCTTTCAAGTTCCTTCTTCCCTTTTTCCTTTTACTCTAGGCTTTATATACTAGCCATTGGTAGTTACAACAATTACAAAAAGTTAAGGCTCCATATGCCTTACATTTTCCTCATATAATTGCAAGCATTTAATAGTTGCTTTATTTCTTGATAAATTCCCCTCATTCTTTGAATTTAGAGCCCTTTAACTAATAACTAATGAGATAATATTCCATGATTGAGAAGAACCTTAACTACCTAATTTATTATATTTAGTTCAGTGTCATTAAGCTTCTTAAGGATTTCTTTAGTGCTTTTTTCTTCTAGACTTAATTCGATTATGGAATTGGTTATTTTTGTTAATGCAACTCATGAAACTGAAAAAACATTTTCCAATTCCAACTTCTTCTTAGCAATTTCACTCCTAATTCCACTAACTGTCATCATAATCATATCAAAAAAATCTAGTTTGTACTCAGATAGTAATTCTCTTTTAACTCTAGCTAAATCAAATAATTCCTATGCTTTTCTTTCCATTTGTACAAAAATGATCCATTTTTCTTGAATTTCAATAATTTCATCCCTTATTTACTTTATATGTTTCTTTTTATAATTCATTTTAGTGATTACTTCTCTAAAACCAGGTAGAGCTAGGTATGAATGGTATGGAGCTTTACCCTTTTTAGCCTATTATAATTCTAAGCTTACCATAGCTATCATTTCTTCTATTTGGGTCACTACTTCTTTATTTTCTAGCAATGAATCCTTAATAGTAATCATTACTTTGAGTTGCTTATTTTTCTTCTCTAGAGCTTTTTAATTTCTTCCATAGCTTTGATGTCTCATGTTCCTTTTGCACAAGAAATTCTTTAAGCTTAGCTATCTAATAATCAACTATTTTTTCCATATCTTTAATAAGAATAACTATAGTATTTGACATATCCTAATGGGCATCACAAGGTTCTACTTTCCAATTTTTGAATCATCCTCTTTGTATTAAAAGATGGCGATAACTTTTTTCTCTAGCTTTCCTGGTAGTTTCTAGCTTAGGATGATGCACCATTCTTTTTCTTTAGCTCTAAAAGTCTAGATAGCTCCTTTCATTAAGTATCTTGATGGAGAATTAAGGGTTAAGGATGAGCTTTCTTCCTCTTTCTATTGTTGTAGAAATTTTTGTTGTTATTTTTGTTGTTGCTCTTTTAATCTTTGTTATTTCAAAAGCCATTGCTATTGTTGCTCTTTTAATCTTTGTTGTTCTAGAAGTTGTTGTTGATGTATCTCCTTTTTAACTTCTTCTTGCTCAATCTTTATTTTCTTCACGGCTCTTACTCTTGCATATTCAGCTCTATCAAGGGAAAATCTTTCATCTAGCATTCCATCTTCTAGCTCCAATAGCTTCCAAGAGAAATCCTTTTATTTCATCTGAACCAAGTATTCTTTTGAGAGCTCTCTAGCCAAGAGATGATCTCTATCCTTCATTAACCTACATACTTCAATGATTGGGGTATCATAAGCTATAACTAATAGCTTCATTGATAGACTCCTCTTTAGTTGTGCTAGAGCTTCATCCTTGGCTTGATTTACCTCTCTATCCATTGTCTTAAGATAGACTATGTCTATTTCATTTAGTTGATGGAATTTTCTAGTTTGAGAAGTTGAGTACATTCTCTTCATAACTAGAGGTAAATTTCATTACTTTGTTTAGATCTTGACCATTACCATTAGATGTCATGAGTTCATAAATTCCTAAAAAAAAATTTGAGAGGGAAGACCTCCTTGTGCTTATAATATTTTCTTAGAGGACTTTCCCACATCTAATGCCAAACTTCGAAAGATGTCAAATAAGAATTCACAAATCTAGGCAACTTGAGGAGCTTCCCTTCAAAACTAGCTATAAGACTATAGGTATAGTGAATGTGTAGGAAGATAGGTCCATGACATTTTCATCTTATTTCATTTCTTAATTTTTGATTCACATTGGGTTGAAAATTTTCCATAATTAACTTTATCAAATAAGGATAATATGGATAAACTAACTTCATTGAGAATTCTAAGGCTTGTGCATCAAAATAGCTCCTCTAGTAGGCAACTAGGAAGAAATCATAACAGGGGTCTTTTAGATGAGCTCTTCTTTGTAATGCATAAACAAAAAAATTGGGGTTGTCCTTTCAAGCTTAAGAACTCTACTCAATACATAATCTAGTAAAAATAAACTCAAACTTAATTGGACCCCTTGTTCATAAATTTCTTAAAGACTATGTTGTAAAACACCATTCATATACTGGACTAGAAAGAAATACTTCTTATTTTCTAGAGATACCAAGGCTTAAATATGCTAATTACTGACTATATTAATCTCACAACCTAAATAAAAATTTAATGTTGAAATGAAAATCTTATGAGGGAACATGAGCTCTGAAGCCTTTGGATTGCATTCTTATATCCCAAGACCTTTACTAGATTAGTTGGTGGAAGTGTGATATTCTTCCAGATTCAGGATGGTTCTAAAAAGTTTTACCTAGTACTTCCTCATTGAACTATTGAGTTTCTATATCTATAATTTTGGGCTCTATAGTTCCATAGAGCTCATATGCCTTTCTGATATGGATGTCAATGTAGTGCTCTATATTTTCTTTGAATTAGAGCTTGCATTTCTCATATACCATTTCTACTATGAGGCAACTCAAGGCATCTCTAATGAGTTTTTCCTTGTGCTTTAAGCCAAGATAGTGAAGCCTTGTTTTCTCATATATGCCCTACCATTTCTCAATTGATTTTTCTATTAAGTTATGATCTTCGTCAAAGCTAAACAAGTCTACTTCTTTCACTTCTAGCTACAACTGCACAACATCAATCCACTATTAAAGATGATAAATATTCAAATTAAATTGTTGTAGGTACTCAAAGAAAGCAAAAGAAGCAACATCCTAAAATTTCTAAGGTTCCTCTTCTATCACATTCTGAGATATTTTGGCTAAATTTCCAATGAATTTATTGAGAACTAGGAAATGCTCTTCTACACTTCAATGGTAGCTTTGTCTCAGTTCTTAGCTCTAACTATTAATAGTTGTGCATTCAAAATCTTCTATGATCCTACTTATTAATACTTAGAGCTTTGTTCTTTAATACCCTTTCTTTTATATAGGTTATTCAACTCTATTTTTAACACATGTCATGAGCTTTGATTTTGTCAAGCTATCCTACTAATCTTCATTAAAAGATTTAAGTTCATTCTCTCATCCCTACTCTTGGTCACTTGGCTTCTATTTTATCATTTCTAGACATTAATTTATAAGAATACTCCAACTATTTGAAAGAATCTATTTTTATTTTGCTTCTATTGATGTGGTTGTATTTTTAAAACTCCTAGAATTTATTCATAGAATCATTTTCGATTCTATAGTTTGAGCTAATATGTGAGATTCACTTATAACTTCCTCTTTAAGTCCTTTTGTGCTAATGTCAACACATAGAACATTTTTCTTAGAGGGTTGATTTTTGGTTCTATGCAATCATTCTACAAAAGAGCTGACATGAAAGATTGGTAATAGAAAAATTTTTGTGGAATCAAATTTTGCTTTTGTAAGCTAGATCATATTCTTTAGCTTTGTAATATACTAAGTTATATTATAATATAATGCACATGTGATGAATCATGTTTAGATATGCTCTGATATCAGATCTATGATATTAGAGCCTCGATATCAAGTACTTGATATTGGACCCCGAGATGCAATATTGAATATCCAATATTGTGAGGTATATGCTGACCTATAAATATAACACTTGGACACATGATTTCGATGTTAGTTTTTGCATAGATTAATAAAGTTCTTGCAATTTAGCCATTCTAGAGTTAGAATATTTTTGAGTGCCTATAGCAAGAGTCTAAGTGTGTACAAATCTTTATTCAAGCATTGATGTACCTAAGCACAGTAGTGTGATGGAAATAAAGACGAGCCCTTTTGATAATCCTTGCAGCACTAAGAATAGATTAATGTTTTCTTTAATGCATTTACTTGTCATGCACTTTACCTTAATGCACTTTAATTAAGCAATTAATTTCCAATTGTTAATGAACATAAGCACAACCACGTCAAGCATACATGTAGCACTTGGTAACCTAGAAATGCTTAACATTTGATAACCCAGTAATGCTATATGCATTTAGGATGTGTCTGAAGAGTGGGAACATGTACTTATGTTATGCTAGCTATGAAGTACATTAATTAGATATTAAATTCCTTTACCTTTCATTCTTTTTCTAGGTTTTTAAACTTATAAAATAAAAATTGATAAAAATCATATACCTTAGTTGCACTTAACCATACACTTGTACCTCACGAGTGGAACTGAGAAGACAACGATTGTTCCAATTAGATTTCACTTCCTTGAACTAGTGTAATTAGGAACTTAAGGTCTATGGAGTTTGACCAGATTGCACATGAATTCTTGTGATTCATATGGTTGGGTGTAGGGGTACCTTGTTTCTCATCATTGACGCCATTACTAGGGATTGAATACTTGTTATGTGTGCTATCTAGGATTTAGTAAAAATTATTCAAAATCATTGGAATGAATCCTAGAGTCATATCATACTTTAAAATAACTACAATAATTTTTAGAAAACACATTGTGTTTTTATTCTCTAACATAAAATATCTTCTTCTCATAGGAACAATTCTCTCCCCAATTATGATGGAGTTCATCAGCAGATGCCCCAACAATATAGAGCCGTATATGCTCATGCTAATGAGTATGTACCCAATTTCACCTTCATTGTACACCAAGATGAATAGTTGTAATGGCATGACATGGAGTTGTGTTGCCACCTAATCAATCTGTTCTTGCGATGCTCCAACAAGCTCTTGTGCATTTGGGCCTCCAAGGACTTCATGCTAAGTATGTTATACAAGATAGTGATGCCAAGGATTATCATTCACTAAGGCACAATGTCTTAAGGATCAATAGTTAGAATAACACTTTGAATCTATGAAGGAAAAGTGGTTCACTGATTCCCCATTCCTGCAATAAAAAAAATATGGTGGAGAACCCTTCTCTGGGGGTTTTCCATTTAGTGAAATTTCTCTCTTTGACTTTGGTGAAGGAGGTCAAAACTGGAACCTAAAATCCATGATCCAAAATCTTGGTTTTTGCAATAATGAATCCAATGACAAAGGCTGATCCAAGGAGGAGTATCAGAGAAGGGATGTAGACAAGAAACAAGATCGTGATCATGGCTACAATCACTGAAGAGGGGGTAGCAGGCACCATGATGGTGCTAGTCCTCCTTCTTCTTCAATTTTTTCATCATCATCATCTTCTTCTAGCTTTGACCATAATTGTAGGGGGCACAACTGTGGTGGAGGCGGTTGATAAGATCAAAATGATTAAAGGGACCATTGGGCAAGTCAAGACTAGGGGCACAGTCATTAAAGAGAGATCCATTTCCATGAATTAAGGGGTAGCAAAGGGCATCATAGGCACCAAAATCATGACCTTGATGAACCTTTGCTTACTACCTAAAGTATGCTAAACATTGCAAAGGTAGTACAAATTCCCACAAGGCACATACAAGATAGTCAAATCAAGAGGCTAGACATGAACAATATCCCTCGATTTGAAGGAGGATATAACTTAGATTCATAGAACCATCTCTAAGATTTTCAAGATGCATGTGCTCTACAAAACATAGAAAATGAGTGCTAGAAGTTTAAGTTGTTTCCTAGTGTTGGCACATTTGGCCATTTCATGAAGCAGGCTTAAATTAGTTAAGAATTTTTAGAGAAGTGGCTAAAATTTTAGTTTGAGAGGAAAAGAATAAGTAAACAAAAGGCATTCCTTTAATTTAAGAAAAAAAATAGGAGCACCATTCCTATAGCAAGCTTACAAACCTCTGCTGATGAGTACAAAATCACCAATGTGTTGTTCTACCTTTATAATTCTTAGCATTGCATTTATTATGATCCAATGGGATTTACTGATGAATATCCTTAATAATCGCAGTTCAGCAGTCCAGTGCAGGGTGAAATTATTTCTCTTATGGAATTCAGGAATATATTTTTTAAAATTTCGTGGCTAAGCATGTTATTTTTCTTTGTATAAAAAGAAAAAGTGGAATTTTGCGCAATGTAGGAGGTGCTCCACATTATTGCAAGGGACCATGGTATAGCAATAATGCAAAACTGAGTATAGCAATCCATTATTCCATGGCATGACTCCAAATAATACACACCTTGTAAAAGGAAACATTCATATAAAAAGGTAGAAATGAGATTATTCACAGGTCACGCCAGCGCTTCGTCACTGGAATTCCAATTCCCCGCGGCCATTTACAAAATTGGAAAATTAAAATTAAAATCTGCAACACCTCCACCATCTTGAAGTTATGCAGTGATGAGAGCGAGAGGAGGGGTGGGAGCGTCAAAATCTAGTTGTTGGTGATGGTGTTAAATTTAATTGTGTTTTGCAAGCCCACCCATTCGAGGCATCTAGTGACAAAATAAAACTTGGACTCGAACTTGAACCTCGAGAGGTTTATGTAAAATGCAGCCCAACCTACGCAAAACTACAGTGCAGACCAATTCAGATTTTTGAGTTGCATGTTTATGTGCCATGGTCGCTGGAAAGGCAGCTGAAACTGCATTCAGAGTCCTAAGAGAAGAAGAAAACACACAGAGCCATAGACAGAATTTGTGGCGACAACAACAGAAAGTCTCTTCCATGGAGAGGTGCTCCAGAACCGTGTGTTCAGCCAGGCCACTACCAAGATCCTGCTACACATCGCTCTCAGGGCACAAGCTTAATGGCCTCAAGGGTGAGGGTGCTCTGTACATGCACCACTGTCCACGCATACGACTAGAGCCGCACATGAACAATGATGGTCTGGAGAGGGGGCCTCCAAAACGGCACCGTGAACAGAAAACACAGCAAAAGAAGATAAAATGCCTACAATAGAAAATGCAGCAAAAGAAAACAAAATGTGGTAGAAAGCCCAAGGACTCAGCAAAACTAGGGTTGTTCTTCTATGGTCATCTCTTCACGTTCATTGCCGTCTTTGCCTACCGTGCTCTCAAGGATGAGGAAGGAGTCTGCTTTCTCTGCTAAAGACAGGTGGTGACTACAGACGCACCCACACCATTGGCTCTTCAACAACTGAACGCCACACAACAACGATGCCAGATGTCGTGGCAAAGCCTTCTCCCATGGTGGCAGTTGGTAACGATTTTTGGCAAGGCGGGATAATTTGGAATTAGTTGCTGGTAGTTCCAGGCCTGGCGCCTTCACAGTTGGACCTCATATTTTAAACCATCGCCAGATTTAAATTTCTATTTCCAGCAAATTTTACACGGGTGCAAGTGCAGATAAATTATTTATATAAATCTATACAGATTAGCTACCACTACCACCAATGTATACACCAAGGTGGATATTATATTATCTTTTTACCATTACCTTGTTCATAAAATTACCAGGGCTTCAATAGTATTCAAAACTTAAAAAATTCTAAATAAATTAAAATGGAAATAACAATTATATGGAGCTATTGGAATTATTTTTCTCAAAGGCAATATTTGCAATATTTCTCCTAACTTCCTAACTTCCTAAGTTAATACTTCCTAACTTGTTGGGTAAGTTACTTGGGAGAGAAGTTAGCTAAGATATTTTTGAGTATGTAACTACCTTTTGAACTTTATAAAAAGGATTCAAGGGTAAGAAGATAAGGGGGGACACGGGGGGATACATCACACTTTGGAAGGCTACCAGCTAGCATTTGGGCTCTCACTTGGAGACACACTTTGAGTCTTGGGAGAAGAGAATTTGTAAGGAAAAAAGTGTGAAAGATTGCTTGTAAGATGACTTACTAAAGGAAAGATTTTAGCCTCTTTGTCATGGTCCTGTGAGTTATGTTTTTTTTTATTTTTTATTTTGTTTAAATTAGTTAGCTAGTGGTTTAGATAGTATCATCCTTGGCAAGTAATTTTGGGATTTTTAGATTGCTCTTATTGTTCTTGTTTCCCGATAGAAAATTTTTATTAAAATTTTTTCATAGAAGCGCTTGTGTTTAAAATCCTTAAGAGAATTTTAGTAGTAAATTTGGTTATTGTGCAACATATAAGAACTGCTATTGAGATCGTTGTAAGAGAGCCTCTGCTTGTAGTCATGTCGTTGAACAATTCAATAGTCAAGAGGGTTCAAAAAATCTTTGGTATTTTGATGGGACCAGAATAGCTTCTTTTTATCTTTAAAGTGAATCTTTGTGGTATTTCAATCAAAAATTGTCAAGTATTTTGAAGGTTTTGTTTAATACAATTGTTGACATCCATTATCTAGCCAAAATTGAGTCTCATACGTGGTAGATTACGCAGCAAATTTTTGGTAGCATAGTAGGATTGTCTTGAAGAAATTGCTTATTTGAGCCTTGGAAGTTTGAACAATTTGTAGATATTGAATTTGGGATAGCTTTATTGCGAAGTGTTTACTCATGTCATTTTACCTTGTTGAAATATCTGAGGTCTACACAAATCCGCATTCTTTTCTGTCTATTTCCATCGAATCTTGCTCTATTTCTAGTTTTCTTGTGGAGCTGTCTCTTTCTCTAGGGAAAATTAGGAGTAGATTCATGGAGTTGTGTTCACATTATTTTAACAAAATTTTATTTGTTACAAGTAGGTATTATAAGGACCGCGTAGACTAGGGAATTGAACTAAATAGGAACTATCAACAACTCACAGTACTTGGCAAAGTTGGTTGAATCTCTTATTGATAAGTCATTTGTAGCTTACACACAACGCAATCATTTCATATTTCACAACCGCACACCGCAACAGCACACACACATACTCACATTAACTACTGAGTCTATTTGGAGGTATCTAGGCCTTGGTACCTAAATCCTGTTCGAGGACACTCATTGGCGGTCACGTCCCAAACAGTCACCAACACCTAGAACACTCATTAAAGAGGCAGAGAATTGATACTAATCCTTAGAACTAGAATCTATTAGACGATGGAGTACAATGCTTGAATTATTTAATGAAAAATATCAAATGTACTCATGAGTGTCTAACATGAGAAGGCAAAGCCAAAGATAGAAACAAGGGACACATGAACCCTTGGATGCCACCGTAGGCCAATACTATTCCTAATTGCACATATGTCTTGGTCATGGTTATTCTCAATTAGACCAACTTCACCACATTGTAGATGGGCTTCAATCCAAAACAAGGAGAACCCTTGGCATCTATGCCCAAGGGTGACTATTAGAATTAAGCATCCATTAGATCCAAAGATTGATTAAGCAAGTAGTGAAAGAAGAAGGAGAATTAAAGAAATGAGAAAGTGTAGAAAAGTACAATCATGATCCTTCCATTCGTAAGAGGGAGGTTCAATTCTATGATAGTGAGGAAGAATCATCACTTGATGAGGTGATGGATAGGAAAACCTTACTGCTTTAAAAATTTCAATCTAAAATTTTGACCAAGGTTGATCAATTATGGGACTCCATGGATAGAAAAATTCAGGTTGTCCTAAAAATTTTTGAAGAGTCCAAGGAAAAAGGTAGTGTCCATGATCATAGGAGCTGCAAGGAAGCTTAATGTGTCAATCAACAAGAAAAGGGCAAGATTTACAATAGAGGAAGTTGTGAAAACCAAATTAGATGATGATGGTGGGTGTGACATCTACCATTATGAACATCCTAAGGGATGTTATCCTTATGTGTCGCACTTACAAAAGTCTAGGATATATGCTTTGAATCCACAACTAGCACAAAGGCAAACACTCAAAAGGTTGTCTTATCCTAAAGGAAATTTCTAGATAGTTCCATTAACAACAACATTATTATCCAAGTGTAACACCACTAGATTCATATGAGTAGTCTCAATAGTGATAGTAACCATAGTCATGGGTGCTAACACTGCCAAGGCAAAAATACCCTTATAAACAACCTAATTCATATGGGTATTACATTCAGTAACATTTGTCTCCACATGACTCTTCTTATCATGTTTCTACCTCCCAACCTCACTACTACCCTCTTGATTATTATTTAAATCACTCTTCACATGCAAGGAGGGATACCACCTTTTACCCTTATCCTCCTCTTGTTCCTACACATCTTCCTTCTCCCTCAACGTAAGTACCACCTACTCCATCTATGCAGGCTAAAATTCCCACTCAACCGTAGCAATGAATTGCTACAACGGTTGTCAACATAAAGTTGGCTCCCTAGCCAAGTGGCTCAAAACACCTATCTCAGAAGAGGCCATTCTTTGACACCAAAAGTCCTAAAAAGCCCTCACAGATTGATGCAACCAAATACCTTATCTCTCCTCCATCCTCTACATTAAACCAAACGTCTCCTCAAGCCTAGACAGTCACAATAAATCATGTCATATCTGATTGAACCATGGTTGGCAATCTTCCCAGGAAATTATTTGATCCTATAAGTCCTCTTATTTCTTATGAAATGTACAAAGCCAAAAATGACCCATGCAAAGCTATTCTTGATTTAGGTTTAGGCATGAATCTAATTTCTTATGAAATGTACAAAGCCTAGAACCTACCACCTCTCAAGAAAAGTGACATTCCTCTAGAGTTAGCAAACTAGTCTATCATTGTTCCTTTGAAATTAGTGGAGAACATTGTGACCAGTCTTTGGGTGGTCTTATCCTACTAACTTCTTGGTAATTGAGATTGACAATTGCAACAAGGACTTTCTTATTATTATGGAAAGAGCTTGACTCAACACTATCAATGCAAGAATAGGCATCTATGACCTCTCCTTGGAGATTTTCATGGAGAATTAATTTGCTTTGATCAAGAGAAAGAAAGTTCCATGTATCATGTATAGTGATATTAGGTTCAATTTTGTGCAAAATTTATGGTTCATCAAAAGCATATTCACTACCACATGCAGTCAATGTGCAACTAAACCTAAAATTCACAAGTGCCTATACGCAACAACCACTAAACTAGAGGGCACCCAATGGATAACAGCTAATTGTACAAGTAGCACAAAATGCATGGAACCTACTGAGGACCCAAACAACAGGCTGTTGGTTAACATAAAACAAACAAAACCTTTCCATGAGCCAACATAGGCCAAAACAACAAACATCTTTGCAAGTGGACAATCACATTCAACATGTTGCATATCTCCCTTCAAACTTAGTTGTAGGGGAGATGACTAGCATTGCTAATTATATAAGTGGCTCCTTAGTTTCTCAACTTTTTGTTTTACACATTTTTGTTTTATATTTTCTTTTTCTTATGCCTGTTTGTTTTTTTTTTACATTATTAATCTTTCCTAATTTTTATTTTACAACATATTTAGTACATTTTATCCTTCTTATTACACTTTCTTATATATTTTTGTTTATTTTTTATGTGATTTTCTTATTATGTTTTATGTTTTAATAATAACGTGCCTTATTTCCAACTAGGTATAGTGCATTTGATTCATATAGGCATGTGCTATCCAGTTATTGGATTCCTAGACATGGTTTCTTTTTCATGAAATAGGCAATGAGTCCATAACATCCAACGATCCAAAAACTCAATGGTTTTCCTTGTTTTGGAAATGTGAGGTCTCTTTTCATTAGTAAAACTTTAATGAACTTGTGAGTTTGGTAGTTTCTAGATTTGGAAAGGATTCGAAGGTTTGAATAGGGTGTGACTTCAAGGGGATTCAGTACTCTTTGTGCCTTTGTGCTTGCTTGTGTGCATGTGTGTTTTCATGAATTTCTTACCATTCTGTGTCAAACAATAATAGGAAGTTGAATAAGTCTTTACATGATGTGGTTCTTAAAAAAAAAGATGGAAATTTAAAGCACATCCCTTATACAAAATAAACGGGCTACAAGCATTGGTTAGGGGACTAGAAAGACATGTTACCCATGCCTAAAGGTCCCCTCTAACTAAAGTCCTTTCTCAATTCCTACTTCTCTTTTCTTCTTTAATAAGGAATAGTGGTTGTTTTGTGTGAGCACTCTTGTATCTTAGGGGGTGGACTAGTCTTAGAATGATGATATGATGCCACTGAACGTGGTTGGCTTTGGTCTAGACTAAGGATGGATTTTATTAGGTCATTTAACCACAAAAATTCACAAGGGATTTCATGTGACCTTAATCAAAAACTCCATTCCACTCTCTCTCATCCATCTATGCTTTCCATGTCTCACCTCACTACCAATTTCATATTCTTATTTGATGTCTTGGTTTGATATGTCAAAATTCTTAGATAGTTTCTTTTGGGTTTTTGTACCTAACTATCTGTAATCATTAATCATTCATGGGGCCCATAGACTACTTGGTTTGAAGTTATGTAATGGCAATAAAAGGCCTACACTTACTTTGAGAAGGATCCACTTGCATATCTTTTGGTTGGATTAGTTAAGTTCTTTACCCTTAGAAATCCTCACAATAAAATCGTTTTACATGCTCTATCAATGTCATCCAATTGTGCATCTTCACAATGTTTTTTAATGAAATCCTCTTTTTATTATTATGAATTCTTAAAACCTCTTCAAGCATTTCATCATGTTTGAATTTTTTAGAATTTAATGAACCACTTGTCCATTTCACCTGTTTTCCAACCTTCCCACTAACACAATTAACAAACTTAATCCACCATAATCACAATCCAAGCAAGTGTAACATTCGATGAGATAAGGTATATGTTATAAATTGCATACTAATCTGCAATTTTGTTGTGATTATAGTGGGAAGCATGGACTAGAAGCAATATTATCTTCACCAAGGGATAAGCAACAACACCATGTGATGAGGACTATTCATGATCGTTGAATCTTCTTCCTCACTTTTCAGCTGCTAGAGGAGTTGGATGTCAATCTTGTCCAAGGTGTTCAATTCTATTTTCATGAGCACCCAATTTTGTAAACAATTGTAATCTACACACTCAAGCACTTGGAGTCTATTTTTTTAATCTAAGTTATTCTATATGTCAATTAATAATTCCATACCTACCGAATACTTTGTAAGGAACTTGTTCCTCCTCTTGTTCACTCCAGGACAAGTTTTCATTTAGTAGTGGAGGTATGATGAATCATGTTTAGATATGCTTCGATATTGGATACGTGATATCAAAGCCTCAATATCGGACCCCAAGATGCGATGTCAAATATCTAATATCATGGGGTATATGTTGACCTATAAATATAGCACTTGGGCACATGATTTCGATATTAGTTTTTGCATAGAGTAACAAAGTTCTTATAGGTTAGCCATTCTAGAGTTAGAATATTTCTGAGTGCCCATAGCAAGAGTTTGAGTTTGTACAGATCTTTATTCGAGCATTGATGTACCTAAGCATAGCAATGTAAAGAAACTAAAGACAAGCTCTTTTGATAATCCTTGTAGCACTAGAAATAGATTAATGTTTCCTTTAATGCATTTAATCTTCATGCACTTTACCTTAATGCACTTTAATTAAGCAATTAATTTCCAATTATTAATGAACACAAGCATGACCACTTCAAGCATATGTGTAGTGCTTAGTAACCCAGAAATGCTTAACGTTTGGTAACCCAATAGTGCTATATGTGTTTAGGATGTGTCCAAAGAGTGGCAACAGGTACTTGTCTTAGGCTGGCTAGGTAGTAGATTAATTAGATATTAAATTCCTCTATCTTTCATTCTTTTTCTAGGCACTTAAACTTATAAAATATAAAATGATAAAAATCATATACCTCAGTTGCACTTAACCATACACTTGTACATCACAAGTGGAACTAAGAAGACAATAATCATCTCAAATAGATTTCACTTTCTTGAACTAGTGTACTTAGGAACTTAAGGTCTACAGAGTTTGACCAAATCGCGTGTGAATGCTTGTGATTTGTATGGTTGGATGTACACGTACCTTGCACTCATCAACATGCAAGAAAGCTAAGCTTGGAATCTTTGGTTGGTTCAAGATAAGCTCTATTTGTCTTGATATGGCTTGTAGAACTAATTTTTGATTCTACAAACTAACATTAAATAGATGTTGACATGGCATTGTTTCCTCAAGGTCCATCTTTTTGAATTTACTTTTCTAATCCAACGATCTCATTAACTTCCCCATGTTGAAATGGTTCATAGAATTAATTTTTAAGTCCAATTGTAAAGATGAATTTTTGTTTCATAAACTAATTCTACAAATATGCTAATGTGGTAGAACCAATTTTGTGCTTTCTTGGAGAACGAAATTTAATGTCTATGAGTGATTCTCTTCTATGATGACATGGTCTATAAAAAAGTCTTAGCTTTCATTTATAGAATCAATTTTCAGTTCTATAAATTCATTCTTATAAAAGAGTTGATGTGGTAATAAGGGCTAAATGTTTTTTCAAAAATTTTCAATGCATCTTTTAGTTATTTATTCATAGAGCCATTTCAGACCATTTTGGTTCTATGAACTTGCTCTTCATATAAGCATGTCTTAGCAATACCCTTCTAAAATTTCCTTTTGGAATCAATCCTCAACTTAATGAATTAATTGGCTCTTCAAGAGTTAACATGGTAAAGCCAATTTTATGTTTTCTTATTAAACCAATTTCTGACTCTATGAGAAATTCCTTTTCTCTGAACCTAATGTGGTAGAACTATTTCAAAAGCTTTTTGTGAAATCTAATTTTGGTTCTATGAACTTCAATTTTCCTTTTGATGCCACTTTGAATGCTGACTTGGTAGAAGTAAAAGTGAGATTACTTGTAGAGCTAAATTTTGATTCTATACAAGCTTATTTTAATATTCTTTGATGACATGACTTGTATAACTAATTTTAAGCCTATTCATAGAACCAAATTTAGGTTCTATAGAATTGTTTTACAAAGGAGCTGATGTGGTAGAGCTAATTTTGCACTAGATTGTAGAACTAAATTTTGATTCTAAGAACCACATAATTAAAATCTCTTATTATGATACATGACATTACTTTGAACACTAATTTTTCAAAGTAGAAAATGAGATTACTTGTAAGGTTGGATTTTGGTTCTACCTACAAGATTGCTTTATGATGACATGACATGTAGAATCATCTTTGATTTTCTTCATAGAACCAAATTTTGTTGTATGGTTTCTACTAAAATATCTAACTTGGTAAGATAGAGGTGAGTGTTTAGTGTTTATTAATAACTTTTCAATATATCTCATAGAATCTTCTTGTTTATAGAGCCCTTTCATAGAACCACTTTTAGGTTTACTAAACTTGTGTCTCATAATGAGCTGACGTGATAGAGCTAAAAAGCATGTCTCTTGTAGAACCATTTTTTGACCTTATAAACCTTCCCATCTTAATAGAGATGACTTGGTAGAACTACTTATGTATTTTTTGGTAGAACCATTTTTTGGTTCTATAAATGATTCTTAATTTTGAGCTTCTTTAAATAAGGATGTGACATGTAGAATAGCTTTTAATCTTTTTGTAGAACTAGTTCTTTGTTCTACTAAACCCTCTTCACAAGGTGGCTTGCGTGTTACAAGGGATTTATATCTAAGGCTAATTTGAGTCTTTTCCCATGCTTTAATATGATGAAGATAACTTGAATAGAACTATTTGTAGAGCCAATTCTAGTTCTATGAGCTAGGGTGAAAATAATGATTATTTTCTCTTTCTCCTACAATCAAATGGTTTTCTTATGGTTTGTAAAATGGTTTTGGAAATCCTTCATAAAATCTAATTTTTAGTTCTATTAAGTCTCTCTACCTATTCAAAATGATTTGAGAGCATTAAGTTAGCCTTCAATCAAGCCCCTTTCCCTAAAATAATAAGATATCTTTCTATGCTCAATTGTTCATTCTAATGCTAATCTCATGTTAAGATGAAACTAGTCTTTAAGCCCTATGAGTCCATTTTTGAAATTCCAATAACAAATTGAAAAAGTGTTTTCCCAAGGCTAGGTTAAGCTTATAGAAGTTCTATTTTTGTAGCTAATTTAACTATTTTTCATGATGTTGGATATAACATAAAATCCTAGCTCTTCAAACTAGTTGAAAATTCATGAGTTTATGTAATTAACAACCCAAAATTTTCTAGGTTATTTATTTATCCCTAAATCCTTCTATTCCATGAAGAAAAACAAATTTAGTCTTTTTAAAACCTCAACAGAAACTTCCTCCAAAATTAACTTTTAATTAGGGCTTATTTTTATATAGAAATATGATGCGATAAATCTTACCTCAATTGCATTGTGTGAATACATCATAAATTTTTTTTTTAAAAAAAAACCAAGACAAAACAGGGAGAAGTAAGCTTGATAATTTGAATCCATTATTGTTCAATGAAAGTAGCTATCATTGCAACAACCTTCCAAGTACAACATTATGCAAGTTATAAAAATAGATTGCTATTTTTTCCTTAATGTTAAAAGGAAGCTGTTCATTCTATTTGGAATATTTTTCATTCTAGTCTCCTAAATTATAGTAAAAAGCATCATATTAATTTCATTGTAGAATTAACATTATTACAATTTTTAAAATTTAGTATCTTACATTCTTATGGTTGTATTTCTCTATTACAATGCAATGAACATTATTTATCTTCTTATCTCAAGTATGTTTTTAAAATCATTCAACTAATTGTTGAATCTTCTATTATCCATGAATGAGCAAGTACCCTAGTCTCATGAATGATTAACTATGTTTTTATTATATTGAGCATTTATGTTATGCTCATGATTAGATTTTCTTAAGAAACTTATTATTTCTAAAAATAATATAAATCACTAAAGAGATAATATTAAATATCTATATAAAGACATTCAATATGAATATCAAGATATAAACAAATCTTACACTGGTTAAATTAATTTCGAATGTTACTATTTCATAAGTATGCAAGGATCATTGAAATCAATACCCAAGATCATTACAAAGAAATGTCAATTACATTAAATAAAGATTCTAAATGAATTGAGAACTATGTTATGCTTATGTGCATATTTCTTTGTCTAAAGATTATACTAATTTGTTTGATAGTTAAACTTATTACAATGAAATTTAATATTATTAACTGTTAGGGTTGTATGTGGATAAGAAAAGTTCTACATTTGTTAACCAATCAAAAATGAGAATTACTTATAGGTTTCCAAGAATGAAACACACTATTTATATTTGAAAATACATATTCCTAAATATATTTACATGTTAATTATTAAAACTTAACAATTCCTCCATAGTGAATTGATTACTAATATGATTTACAATCAATGGTAACAACTTGCTAGGAAGGTAGTCATCATCTAAATTATTAGGGTCATATTATTGGGCCTATATTAAGTTATTGTTATCATCTTCTAGAATTTTATCATCTACATCATCAACTATGATTATATCCTCTCATACATATTAACTTCTGTAAATTTACAAAGAGTTTTGTAAAGGCTTCGAAAAAATTAAAACCACAGTACCTATGTGATAATGCTTTCTAGATTATGTTTGATGCAAACTAAATTTAAGTTTGGTATCTAGAACCTTGACAAGAAAACTTGTTATTCTTTGAATATTAAGATATTGAGTTGATGACCAAAATGCTTATGTGATTCCTTCCTTAGTTGATTTAGTAAGAAACTCATGACTACCTAGTCAACTATAATAGTACTTTTTCCCCAACATGACATCATAAGTTCTACTATACTTTCTCAATTCTTGTGCATTTAAATAACATCTTTCACAAGCACACTATTTAAATCCAATATGAATTATTTGCTCTTTCTAATTTCCCAACTATATTTGCAATTATTTACAATACAAACATGAGAAAATTTTAGCATTCATTTAATATAAGATATAGCTAAACTAATTTATGTAGTTGTACATAGTTACAAAAAAAAATATTAAATCACCAAATGAATTTGTATAAGCATAAATAGCATGATAGAATTGAAAATTATAACTCAAAATTTTTCTATAGTTATTTATCACTCTAAAAATCTTGTATGTTAGTCAGAAATATTTAAAATATCACATAATATCTTCCTTCTACACATTGGTACATCTGAGGTGCTAAATGATTTTTTCCCTTTTGTTATTATTTGGATTACATAAAGTAGAATATAAACATCTCATTCATATCCATTTCTCTACCTTAATTTATTGCTTTGAAATAACTAACTCCATAGTTCCCTATGAAATTGGCCCTATATATTTTAAACATTATCTTCATCCTTAAGGCACTTGTAAATAATATTAATTTGCTTACTACATTTAATATTATTATTAAGAGGATCCATAATTAGAATCAATATTGTCAACATATCAACACTAATAAGGACCTAATGATACATATTTCTTTCAGATATTTATTGGGAAAATTTTTTTGGTAACTACTAAATCTTGGATTCCCTTTATTAATCAATATCAAAATACTTTACCTTAGCTTTAAGTTCTCATATTCCTCTTTGGATCTTCTATGAAAACCAGATAATATTGAAGAATCCAAAAAATAATATAGTGAATCAAATTCTTAAACTAATTGCAACTTTCAAAAATAATATTTGAATGTTGTGTCATCTATCTCTTGTTTCAATCTCAAACATGATAAATCTTTTCTAGTGATAACATTACATTCTATAGAAATCAAAACTTCATTATAGTATTTTAGAAAAAATACTAGATCATAAATTTCTCCTTCATTCCATCTTGAAAGTAACTTTTTAACTCATTTGAACTAGAGAAACTGATTAACACAAAATCTAAACTGTTCAAATCAACATGATCATCAGGTTTATTAATTGCAACTAATTAAAGCAAACATGTTAGCCATTTATGATTAATATCAATATAATGTTTATTATGAAATGAGTTAATATGAAGATTATTATGATATGCAATGCCTAGAAAAAGATAGTTACTCTATCATAGTCATATAATATAATCCTTTCAATGAATAACATACATTTCAAAATGATAGTTATTAAGGTATAATACGTATAAGATCATCCTTTTCTTGTTTGGGCCTTTCACTAAACTCTTATTTCATCATTTTGAACCTACATCAAATTTTATATTCAACTTAGTACATCAATAATATAAGATTACAAAATTGAAAATTTATTTCACACAATATATCAATGTTTCATTTTTTATTTCTTGGAGGATATAACACTAACTTTATTTGGCAACTTCAATGTAGGTGAACCTCTCCCCTATAGAATAAGAAAAACTCATAAAATATATTGTTAATAAAATGAATCATTATAAGAATCATTTAACGCAAGCTTAGTTGCCTTACAATTATGGCTAGAACCTTTATGTGCTATACATCAACTAATTGTTTTGAATGATGTAGTTGTCTCATGTATTTCCTAGTTAAAATAGTGAAGATTAACAATAATGCTAAATTATTATATTAATAGTTGGAACCAACAAAGGTATCTCAATGAACATATATATTTACCAAACCTTCATATGTTTCTATCCCCTCATTATCAAATTTGTGATCCACATCCTTATCAAATTTATCTAATTCATTCTATTTATCCTTATCATCTTACATTTTAAATTCGAATAGATATATTAAAGAATGTTATCAAAACATGTATAATAATAGTTCAAAGAAATGACTTTTAAATCTACATTTTTTTCTAACCTTATCTCCTTTTGGTTCTTCCTCTTAATTTTGGTCATCCTCTTCATCCAAAACATATGTATCTTGATTATTCTTAGAAGGCTAGTAGTAATAAAACAATTATAATAGAAAATGGTAATAAAAATGTTATGAAAAAAATATGCTAATAGTCCTGCTTATTATATTAGTATATCTATCTTTCAAATATATTATGATAACCTTATAAGCATCTTTAATATCTAGAATATCTCTGTATTGTCTTTCTGCTAATTTTATATTATAAAGGTTCTCATCTATAGTGTTCAACGTTTTTGTGGGTCTAGTCCACAAAAAGCAATGAAGATCATCATTAAGAATGGAGATGAAACCTATGTCACTATATTAATTCAAAGACTTTAAGAGACTATTACAATAGAATAGTGATACTATGTGATACCCTTGGTAATAGCTTTGTTCTTCATTAGTATAGACCCCAATATTCTGCTCCAAAATAAAGTTAACTTGTGAGAGTTGTACTTGATGCTCTCTAGAATGAATTCATCTAGAAGAATGTCTCTAATAGAATTAAGATTAACTATATTCTTCTTAATTACATTACAACAAACTTCCTCGAATACCTCAGGTATCTTCAAAATATCTATTGTATGGAAGAAGTAGTAATGAAAAATATACATGTTATACTTCTTCTCTGATAATTCTTATAGTATTTGGTAAGTAGTGAGTATATCCTATGCCCAACCATATGAATCACTAGCATCCACTAAGTGATCTGGTCAAATTTCAAAGACTTTAGGTTTCTAAGTACAAAGGTTCTAGGAGGAGAATTTAATCATTGCAATTGTTGTCTTCCTAGTTCCACTTGTGAAGTGCAAGGCTATGATTATGTGTAACTAAGGCATATGATTTTTATCATTTTATATTTTATGAATTAAGTCACCTAAGTGTTGGAAACAAAGTAAATTTAATGCTTAATTAATCTAATTAAACTAAAAACTAACTAACACTTAACTAATCCTAACATAAGCATCCATTCCCAATTTTTGTACACATCATGAATACATTATAACGCTATTGGATTACCAAGCGTTAAGCACTACTAGAATTACCAACCATTAGACATATGCTCAAAGTGGTTGTACTTATGTTTTCTATTTAACCAATATTAATTAATTACTTAAAAACATGAAAGTAAATTGCATGAATATTAAATGCTTAAGGAAACAATTAATCTATTCTAACTACTACAAGGTTTTATTAGAAAAGCTCATGTTTATTGTCGTTCACACTAAAGTGCTTAGGTACAATAGTGCTCATGTAAAGATCCATACACTATTTTGACTCCTACTGCAGGAACTCAGAAAATATTCTAACTCTTAAATGAAAAAACTACAAGCACTTCACTACAACTATGCAATATTACCATAAATATAATGGGTATGTGCACATTTATAGGTGAAAACAAGGGTCCCCATCAATGGGTACATGTCAATAGGTCAAATCCCAAGTTGATAGGGTTACGTCAATGACATCCCATCGACATAGCCCAACAATGCGACTCATCATACCCCCATAATTGAATGAAAACTTGTCATTGAGTTCTTTACAACAATTGGAAAGGTATGGAATTATTAACTAACTTCAAACACACACAAAAAAACTAATGACCCAAGTATATAGTTTACAATCATTATAAAATTTTGGTATTTAGGACAATAAGATTGAACACTAGGACAAAAACTAACAAAGACAACTCCTCAAAAGGGTTGGAAGATGATGAAGAAAATTAGGCAATCTCAGGTGATGAAGGCTCTTAAGGTTCTAAAGGACATTCTCCTAATTTAGGTACACATGCTTGTTGAGGTGGTTGTTATGGTTTTCTTGCTGCAATGACAACTTCTGGCAAAAGATGGAAGGCATCCAGCAATGCCTTCATCTTCTCCTCCTTACTTTGGGGATCATTCACAGTCCACGTTGCATCATTTATGTGGGCTAGAATGGGAATATCCCACCGATAGGACATTGTAGGGAACAACTCTTTCACATTAATGAACTAGGTAGTAAACTATTTATGTTGGATGTCAAATGCTCTAAGTGCATTCTAAAGCTCCTAACAGTCATTCATCTTTTTGGCCAAGCTCTTAGCAATTGATATTTGATTAGTGAACTTTTCCTTAAAAACCATATGTTTTGTATTTGAAATCTCAAGCTTTTTCTTGGTTTCTTTATGGTGGTTGAATTCTACCTCATATACCAAGTACAAGCTTGCCACTTGTTTCTCCAATTCTAACCACAACCTACCAGCAATCAACATCACCAGGTTTGCATATCGAAGGTTGGCAAGCTCCATTTACTCTATCATTTCCTCAATATGTAGCTCCTTTAGGTATATTTCAACATTGTTGTATGCATTTAGCCCTTCAAAGATATGTTGTCAAACATCACCTCCTTGGTGGAGCTGTTGGTGGACCTCATTAACGTTTACCTTTTCCAATTGGATGTGCTTCTCATTAATTTATTTCTACAATTACACCTAGTCCCTATGATGATTTTTCACCCTTTTGAACTTAAGGGCCATATTTATCCAAGTGAAAATCTTGATTACAGATTTTTGGTGCAAGGCATGGACTTTCTCCATCAAGAGGTTTCTATCTTCTCCTATTAATTCTGCATTCACCATGGCTAGCTACTCCTACTATTGATGGATCAATTCTAACATTTGTTGCTTCTACACATCAACATTTCCCATGCGATGAGTTTTTACAATCATGGCCTCATTCTCAAGGTGCATCTAGACCAAGTCCTTTTGAATCTTATGTGTTGTGATATTAGCCAAGGATTGGTCAAAGACAATCAACACCTTAGCATTCTCAACCTCTTTGAGTCTCTTTTGAAGTTGTTGAAAAGCTTCATCATGCATTATTTCTTGGTTAAGCAATGCAAGATCAGTGAGGCAAGCTCTTAATTCAGCAACCTCTATAGTCAAGCATTGGTTCTCAACTTGGGCTATTTTAACTCACCCCTCCATAATAATGCATTTTCCACTTGCCTTGAGTAGCTCTAATTAGGTTGAAATTATGGTATTTGGAAGGTTAAAGACATTTGGAATTATTTGCCTAATTCCCACCAATTGGTCCAGCAATTCCCCATGCTAGGTTGTGCTCATTCTACTATTGAGAGTTCCTGTGGACATCTATACATCTCTAAGTTCAAAAAAATCTAGTACAAATGCTACAAGCACATTAAGTGCTTTAGCCACTTTGTTAGCAACTACTTCAACCACCATCTACTAGTCATGGTGCTACATCACTAGGATAGTTACCTCCTCATCCTCCTCTAGATGCATTGAAAAGGTAGTGGTATTCCCAGAGATGTCTAGAAATTACTGCTATTGTGAGAGAGACACTGTTACCTCGTAGGAATTTGGATTTGACCTTACAGGCACTTACATTCTTTAGGCTAAGAAAATTTGGCACCCCACACTCCATCTGGCTTAAGGTTTGGGCCACTTCATTGAGGTGGATCAAGGTTGGTCTATACACAGGTGGGTTACCACCACTTGTTGCTACTTGCTACTATTGTTTTTGCAAGAGCTACTCTTAGAGTTGGCACATGTGCTTAAGGGTAGTATGGGACTCTGATGTGGTGTCATCAATGGATGGTGGAGGTGGTGGTTGTTGCTCCTCTTCTAGGATTGCTTTTGCAAGCACTTTTTCCTTCATCATCTTTGCCTAGGAAGTAATTGGAGCATGTTGAACTATGTCATTTGTGTAATAAGCTACACCTCCTCTCTTGCATTGTTTTCTGATGAGGCATGAAAAGGGAAGTATCTTCCTTCCATGTTTGTTCTCCTTGAAGCTCTTCTCTATCTCAAGATAGATCAGCTGTAGAAAGTTGATAGGGAATCTACTCTTGTGATCTTGCTAGGCCTCACCGTTAGATTGAGGTAAAAGGCAACAATTTTAAAGTATGCACATTTCATTGTGGTGAGTGCACCAAAATCCTTGCAATTCACTCCATAACACCATACGTTTATTTTTTCTTGATGCTTGGATCTACTTGCATCATAATTTCTTCAAGATTGGCCCTAGTTTCTAGCTACCCAGGGACCTCAAAAATTTCTTGACATAAAAATGTCCTTGATTTTGACTATTGAACTAACCTGTTGATTGTTCTAGAAAAGGTATGTCTCTCCCATGTACCACTTCCCACTAGAAGTGATGGTGGATCACATGCAAGAGTTCTACAATTGAGATTTTACTTCTGAAGAAGAAAACTCCAAGAAGAGTCCAAAATTTAGCTCTTAAAGCATAAATTTCTGAACCTCCTTGGATGCGATCTGCTTGAGGTAAGCCTATGCAAAGGTGACCTTAAGGTTTCATCTTGGCTTTGGTGCCTCATCTTCATGAGACTGTCCAATGGATACTACTTTAGAAATCTATTGGACAAATTCCACTTTGGGCTTCTCTCGAAGAGGTCCCATTACATGGGTTTTAGTTCTTTGTTCTTGGGCTTGTTCTTGGCCCCTTATGGTTTTTGTCTGTTTGCCCCTTGGTTGGGTTATTCCTCCCTCCTACACTTGCTTTCCCTTAGTTTCCATCTATGGTTACAACATAACCAAGGATTAGCATACAATGCGTAACTTATAACTTTTATGTGCCTTATCTCATTCGGCAGTTATACATTAGCTAAGTTATGACCATAGTAGATTGATTATTTTAATGTTATTTATTTTAGAAGGTTACCAAAGTTTGTTGGAAGGGTTTAACTTTCATAAATTGATATTTTAATGTTAGTTTATTATTCAAACCTTTGAGGGAGTTAGAAAAATTTCAAAAACATTTCCATCAAAAACCTAAGGTATGTGGCCCCCACAACAAAGAGCTTATCTCTAGTAGCTATAAGACTAAAGAATAGGGTTAATTGGACAAACAATTAAGAAGTTATGACTCTTGGAAGGTTATGGGCTCTGAAAAATTCAAAAACTCCCCCAATGTTTGAGCATAAACGTGAAAAATTACTAATTGTTTGCATGTATTTATAGAGTTTTTCTATTGCATTGATGGGGTCCCATCAATGGGGTCTCAGATATGTGGTTGACTCCATAAACACAATCCCATTCATAGAGCCTATGAAGAAAATTTTTCACTTTTCAAATTCCAAAAAATAGAAAGAGTTTATGCATGAAATTAGGGTTCTTAGAGAGCTAGAAAAGTGATGACCATGATGAAATGATTGAAGAAGGTTTGATTATTTACAAAAATGAAGTTTTGAGTTGGAGAATGAAGTTTTTATGTTGGAGAAATGCCATTAAGGAGTGCACAATTGGATGCCACTGACAGGAAATGTAGAATGATTTGATTGTGAAAATACCTAAGGATAAGCCACTTAACTAACCCAACCAAGGGAAATGCAAGTGTATCCTCCCCATAGTAGGCTCATGCCCTTTTTGCTATTGCATATCTTCAAACCAAGGAGTCCGTGGATTCCATAATTGATTAATGGCTATGGAAAGTTAAGGACCTAATTTAGAAGAATCTACCTAAGAATTGTAACATATCAAACTAAGATATTGAACAAGATATGGAAAACTAGCAATGAGGTGAATGGAGAAAAGCATTGGTGGATGAGAGAGAAAGTGGAATGAAGTTCTAAATCATGATCAAATGAAGTCCCTTATGGATTTTGTTGTTAAATGATTTGATAAAGTCCATCCTTAGTCCAAGTTAAAACCAACCACTTTTAGTAACTTTGCATTGATACTCTAAGACTAGTCCATCCCCTTGAGATATAAGAATGCTCCCATAGATCAATCACCATTCCTAAAAGAGAAGAAAAAAGTGCGAAAGGGCATTAGTTATAGGGGACCTTCAGGTGTGGGTAACATATCTTTCTAGTCCCATAACTAGTCCCTATAGCCTGTTATTTTGTATAAGGGATGTGCTTTGAATTTCCATCATTTTTTGAATTTTATGTTTTTATGAATTTTTGGATGGGAACAATACCATGCAAAGACTTTAGCTTTCTATTATTGGTTGATAGTGGAATGGTAAGAAATCCATGAAAATACTCATGCACGTAAGAGACTAGAAAAGTACAAAGAATCAAGTTCCCTTGAAGTCACATCTTTGTCAATCCATTTAATCTTTCCCAAGTTTGGAAACTACCAAGGTAACCAATTCATTAAAGTTTCATTAAGACAAGAGACCTCATATTTTCAAAACTAGAAACACCATAGAGTTTTGTGGATTGGTGGATGATGTAGACCCATTGCCTATTCCATGAAAAGAAATTATGTCTTAGTTATCAATCATCAAAATTCTAAGATAGAATCTAGACATTAGTAATAAGAAAACATTAAGTATAAACCACTATTAGCATGTAGCTACAACATCACTATGTCCTATTGGAAATAAAGAAAAATAAAATAAACATTAGAAAACATAAGAAAAACCAAACCAAAATAAAGTAAAATATAAAAGAAATTGTAAAATATCTAGGAAAGGTAAAATGTACTAACAATATTATAAAACAAAACATGGTGTAAAAAAAAAGTATAAAAACTGAGAAGAGAATTATATGATTAGCATGGATGGCCATCTCCCCATGACTAAGTTGAAAGGAAGGGATTCCAAAAATTGATCATGGTTGTCCATCCAAAGAGCTCTTGCTAGCATTAGCTCTCTTAGGCTCATGAAAATATTTTACTTGTTGTGTGTTGACCAGTAGTTTCTCATTTGGGCTTTCAAGTTTGTAGATCAACATGGTCCCAAAAGAAAAGGTTTCATAGATGATATAAGGCCCTTCCCACAATGTTTGGAACTTATTTTGTTGCAACACGTGTGGGGTTCCAATAAAGAACCTTGTCTCCAAGTTGAAATCTTACTTTCCTTATTTTGAGGTCATGACATTCTTTTCTAAATGTCTTATGCACTTCATTTGAGAATAGGGCCAACAATCTATTCTCATCTAGCATGTTAATGTTGATTAGTCTCTCTTTTTATGCTAGGCTTAGGTAAGGGTTGAAACACCACAAAATTTTAGGTCTTAGCATCTTGACTGCAAATTTGGCTAAGTGTCAAAATGGTGGCACTTTGCCAAACTTTTTCTAATAGTCAACTTCAATTGTCAAATTTGCAAAATTTTTCTAAGTGTTAGAATGATGGCACTTTCTAAAAATTTTCTAACTGCTAGGACCACACTCTCCACTACAATAGAGCATAGTTAGCTTCAATGGTCAATCTTTTTCAATTTTGTTTTAGTGTTCGAACAAGGTCAAAATCTACAAAAATTTTCTAAGAGTTGTGCTATGATCTATAAGATAGCTATTATGCTTAGCACTGTAGCTGCTAAGCTCAAGAGAATAGCAAGCATAGCCAACACACAAATGCCCAATTTTGTAGAATTTTTCTAAGTGTTGTGCTATGCTCTGCACTATAGCTACTATGCTCGCTACACTTGAGAGTGTAACAAGCATAGCCAACACAAAAATGGCCAATTTTGTAGAATTTTTCTAAGTGTTGTGCTACACTTGGCACTCTAGCTACTATGCTATTTCCAACTACCACACCACAATGTGGCACTTGATCCACATTTTGGGCTAATCCTAGCCTTATAAATACCCTTGGAACCCTAATGTCTTAGGGGTTGGTAGTTGGCACTTTCATTTAACATTTGTCATTTTGGCATCTTAGCACTTAGCTCCATGGATGAACGAGACTCAAAGCACACCACATCATTAGAGAGGCATAGCTGCATTGCACAGTACACCACAGCCCCATTACAGCCTTGCACCGCATGGTACATCGTGGCCCCATCCCAGCCTTGCACTACACAGTACACCACAACCCATTTCAATCCTATACCACAACCCCATTGCAACCCTACAGAACATCACACAGTACACTGCATAGGCACAATTCATCATAGTGAGCACCAAAATTCATAGCCCAACACCACCAAGACTGTGACTACGCTCCCACTATGTATGTTGTACACTATGTACCTTTTGACACCCTTTTGGAGTTAACTACGCTCCCATTTGGGCCAATGTTTCATTTCTCTCTCCTTTTTCTAGCATTTTCTTACATTTTTCTTGCATCTTTTTGCACTTTTTCATGCATCATCATGTTGTACTGTGCTTAAATGGTAGTCTCTGTGGGTTTACACCCTTGTTTCAATTGAAACCCTTACCTATACTTGCCCCCATTCCGTAGCTACACTCTACACTTAGCACCGTTAAACACTACTTTGATCCTTAGCATAGTTTCACATTGTTTGCATTTTCATTTGGGCTAACCACACCACCCTTGAATTCACCCAATACCCTGATTGCAATCAACAAATTCCCTATTTGATTCACAAGACTATCTAGGGCACTCTACCTCTATTTTCTAGTAAGACCCTCATGCGAAGGCAAGGTTAGGCTATGTGTCCATGAACCCCTTGATGTTCTAGCTACTGACATTTTCGATCATTACAAGGGTCAAGGTCACAAGCTATTGAAAGTATATAGATTTCAAATTGAATAGGAAGAGTTAGCAATTTCCATACACTAGCTCATAGGGAGAATAGCCTATAGGGATTTTCCATGTTGAGCGATTGGCCCATAGGGAATCATTGAGTTTTGTGCTAGAGTCTCTCCTATATTTGCTAATTATTCTTATTAAGATTTTAGTGATCTACCTATTTGTAATCTTAGCTTGACTATTGGCTTGGGGGTGATAGGATGTTGTTAATTTATGTTCTAACCCCAAGAATTTCATGAGATTTCAAAAGGTGGTGCTTGTAAAATAAGCACCATTATTAGAAACTAGTGCACATGGCATCCCAACCTTGTTTTCAACATTATGTTGTATAAACTGAGCACCTGGAGAAGATGTAAAATTAGTGATAGTTTTTACTTTTACCCATTTTGTACAATAATAAATAGCGACTATGATTTATGCCTTTCCATTCAACATGGGTGTGATGGAACCCATCAAGTCAATGCCCCAATGTTGAAGGGTTCTAGTGGTTGGATCCACCGCTGAGGTTCCTCCATTTGAGTGTTCATCCCACCATCACATTAATAGCAATCACAAAAGCAAACAAAGTGATGAGCATCTCTAAAGAGTGTTGCCCAATAATACCCTGCCATCAAGATCTCAATAGTCGTGTGCCTCCTAGCATAGTGGCCTCCACGAGGGCCCTCATGAGCATCTTGGAGGATGTGCAATTGGTCAGCATTAGGAACACACCAACGAACCAAGCCATCAACACATACCTTGTAAAGGTGTCTATTGATCTCCATGAAGCATTTCACCTAGTGAAGAAACTGATGTTTTTTTCTATGATCTAACTCTTGTGGCATCTTCTAAGTAAGAAGACAAGTGAGGATGTCATCATACCACTTAGGTTTAATAGGCACTTGTTCATATATTGCACTAGCAAAGAGAAGTTCATCACGAAACTAAGAAAAAAGTGAATCTTCCTCCTCTTTGTTGTCCCATTGCAACTGAGACAAGTGGTCAACAACCACATTCTTGGTTCTTTTTTCATCTACCATTGTAAGATTGAATTCTTGTAAGATTACAAATCATTGTATGACACAAGGGCTTACCCTTAGTTTGTTCATCAAAAAGAAAATTTCACTATGATCTATGTGCACAAATACCTTGTACCCAAGAACATAGTGCCTAAATTTCTCCAAGGTGTACACCACTATCATTACTTCTTTCTCTGTTGTCATGTAGTCTAGTTGTGCACACATAATGCTTTAGCTGATGTAGTGGATGTAGTAAGGACATTTCTAATTGTCCAACTACATGAGCACAGCTCCCAAGGCATAGTTTGATGCATCTATCATGATGTGGAATGGTCTTGACCAATTAAGTGCTTGTAGAATTTGAGTTTCTACAAGCTTCTGCTTGAGTTTCTTGAATGCCTTCTCACATTCCCCAGTCTAGACAAATGAAGCATTTTCTTTGTCAACTCCACCAATGGTTTAGCAATCTTAAAGAAATTTTCTATGAATCATTGATAGTAGCCAGTGTGGCCAAGGAATGACTAAACATCTTTGAAAATTTCAAATTGGTAGGTTATTCCTTAAATGATCCTTATTTTTTCAGGATCCACCTCAGTCCCTACTTGTGAGATTCTATGTCCCAAGATAATTCCCTCTTAGATCATCAAATGGCTCTTTTTCAAATTCTCTTCACATACCTTTTTAGCACTTGCTTAAGGTGGTTCAACGCTTGCTCAAGTGTAGCGCCATAGGTGGAGAAGTCACCCATGAAGACTTCCACCCTACTACCAATTTGCTACTGAAAAATGCTAAGGATGAGGCATTGAAAAGTTGTAGGGCCATTGCACAAACTAAATGACATCTTTCTATATGTAAAAGTCCCCAAGGACTTATGAATGTTATTTTAGCTTGATCTTTGGGTGCTATCTAAATTTGGTTATAGCCACTATAACCATCTAGTTAGCTGTAGTATAAATGCCAAGAGATAGTGTCCAACACCTTGTCCATAAATGGCAATAGAAAATGATCTTTGTACATCATCATATTCAACAGCCTAAAGTCAATATAGATTCTCCACTTGCCATCCTTCTTTCGTATGATCACAAGTGAGCTAACCCACTCACTATACACAATGGAATAGATGAACCCTACCTTAAGAAGTTGTTCAATTTCCTCCTTGATGATCTACTTCAATTTGGGATTCAACCATTGCTATGGCTACCTCTTTGGCTTTATGGCAAGGTTTGTAAAGATTTAGTGCTAGTATATCTTAGGATTAATCCAAGTGAGTTTAGAATATGACCAAGAAAAGGTTGTTTGCCATTTTTTGATCACATTTAATAGCTTCTCTTTCTATTTAGGAGTAACATTGACATTTATTATCACCATCTTTCCATTTTTCAGAAAAGCATATTCCATGCCAACAGGTAGAGTTTTCAACTCTAAGGGCTCCTATTGGAAACTTTCATGGATTTCCATCTCTTTCCAATAAGTGTCATTAGGTTCATCATTAGAGAGTTGACAATGAACTCACTCTAGCTCATTCATGCCTTCAACATAGGCACTTGTTAAGCTCTTAGTTGGTTCCTTGCAAAGTGTTAAGCTACTTTCAAGATCAGCTGTCAGCTACTGGATGTCCTCCTATTTTATGATTGTTGCATATAGGCACCTTTGAATTTCTTACACATCTACACATTATCTACATGTTGGAATTGATGTACTTTTTATGGTCCATAGTTTTTGCAGACAATTACACCCTGTATCACTGTACGTGATGCATGGAACCCTTTTTTTCTCAATCTTTCCAAATGCATTTTTCTTGGAAATCTCCAAGGACAAAACTCTGATGCCCAACCATGCATCAATGATGCTTAGCTAAGCCCTTCCCATGATAATTGGTAAGTCCCTCTTGCAGTTATCAACATGGATCACTAGGAAGTCAACAAGATAGGACCATCCACAAATAGTGATCACGATGTCCTCCATTAGTCCCAAGGGAACAGTGATGGACTAGTCTGCCAACTCAAGACAAATGTTGCTCTTCTTAAGTGGAGGCAAGTTCCAGGCTTTTTATGTCTCATGAGAAATTTGCATCAAAACATGAGTCTAGAAGAGCTTTACAAAGCTCATTCCCAATGATTTGTGGGCAAATAAGGGAACTCCCAAGATAAGATCTTTTCCTAGGAAGGTGACCAACTTTTATCAAATCGGTTACTAAATGGGTCAACTTGATGGTATGTACTTTGGGAGGTGTTTAGTTTCAAGGGGACTTAAATGGCATGGATGTAGAGAATGAGGGAGAATTAGGGCTATCAATTGCATATGTCTATGAGGGTTTTGTAGGATTTTCTTCTTGAAAGAATAATCTTTTTTGAGATTTGGTTTCCAAACCACTTGATTGAGGAGCCAGCCATAAGTTAACATCCCTAGTGACATTACATTGTTGTAGTTGGGCTGGAATTTTTCCTTGCATTGATGGAGTAGGTGGTAATTGAGTTGAGGATAGAGGGACATCTACAAAAGGATGAGGAGGGTAATGAGTAAATGGGGATTCCCCTCTTGAAGATTGAACTTTGTAGTACTCATGAGGGTAGTAGTGATGCTAGAATGAAGCATGCTTGAAAGATTCATGCAGAGAAATGGACTATTAAGCATAGTACCCATATGGATAAGGTTGCTAATAAGGGTACTACAACCTTGGTGGTTCCATCCCCCATGACTATGGATGTTGCCACTAATGGTACTACTCATAGGATTGTGGTGGAGCTCCACTCAAATAGTAGGCTTCTTGCTAGTGGAACTACCTTGGGTTGCCTTGAGGATAAGGCAACGTTCTGGGTGCTTGCCTTCTTGGGAATCTAGAATTTACATCATACACCGACGATTCCTACAAGTGTGACACAATGGGGCAACATCCCTTAGGATGTTCATATTAGTAGATGTCACATCCACCATCATCATCTATTTCAGACTCCACAACCTCTTCTACTATTGTAGCCTTACCCTTATCCCTTTGATGGGCACATTTAGCTTCCTTCCTTCTCCTATGATCATGATCACTAGTTTGCTCTTTGGATTCCCCTGCTATTTTCAAAGTAATTTGGAACTTTTCATCTAAAGAATCCCACATTTTGCCAACATTAGCCAAAATTTCAGAAATAGACTTCTGAATCAGTAAGGTCTTTCACTGCACCACCTTATCAAGTGGTGCATCCTCCTCATTCTTAGAGAATTAAGCTTTCCTTTTTTTGATGCAAGGCTTCTAATTATACTCCTTAGCACTTTTCCTTTGTCTCTAATCTATTTCTTCTTTGACAACCTACTCAATGAGCCTTTGGATCTTATGGGATCTTAGTTCTTAAAGTCTCCCTTAACCATAGATCCCAAGAGCTTTTATCATTTCTATATGAAGCTCAGCTATGATATGGCGAAACTGCTCCCTATGAGAATAACCATGGCTAAGACATTAGTGTAAAAGGGAATAGTACCTTTCCATGGCTACATGCAAGGGTTGATATATTCCTTATTTTCAACCTTGGATTTTCTTTCTCAGGCTGAACATTCAAGAGTAAGTTTAATATTTGTCATTAAAGAGATCAAGCATCCTACTCCATCTACAAATTGATCCTAACTCCAAAGACCAGTACCAAATTTCAAGTTCTTTGATGAGTATCGTTGGAAACAACTTTAGCTTTTGCCATTTGTTCTCCATGTTCTGTAAGGCACAGGCATCATGAAAGGCTTGAAGATGATTTTGTGGATCTGAGTTGTATCCTCCTTTGAACTTGGGGATATTGTTCATATCCAACTACTTTATTCTGCTATCCTTCACATGCCTCATAGGAATTATCACTATGTCTATTATGTTTAGCATGTTTTGAGTTGCAAGAAAAGGCTCATCATAGTCATGGCCTCTACAATGGCCATGATGCCTATGATGCCCTCTGCTATCCCTTCTTTCATGATGGTAGGCCTCCCTTGATTGCCCATGCCCCTGATCTTGACTAGTCTAGTGGACCCTATGATCATCTCTATCCTGCTAGTCACCTCCATCATGGTTGTGTCCTCTACAGCTTTGATTGGAGCTAGAGGAAGAAGAAGAGGATGATGAAAGTGAAGAGGAAGCAGGACTAGCACCACCATGCTTCCTTCCACCTCCTCTTCAATGGTCATTACCACGATCATCATCATGATGCATGTCTCATCCTTGCCATGGCTCCCATCTTTGGATCCCCCATGATCATGGGACCTATTCTTACTTGAACCATGATTGTTTATAGTGGACTATAAATTCTAGTTCAAGCCTCCTTTTTTGAAACCAAGGGGAGGAGATTCAGTGAAGTGATATCCCCAGAAAATGGATCCTTGCTATCTTTTTGGCCCAGTGGACAAGGGGTTATTGAACCATTTCCCATTCACAAATTCATAGCATCTCTTCTATTGCTAATCTCTTTTGCATTGTGCCTCAATGAGATGGCAATTCTTGGAGTCATGATCCTACACAACATATTCAACATGGAGCCCTTGGATGCCCAAACTCATGAGAGTTTGTTAGAGCATCACAAGAACTAATCGATTGGGAAAAAACACAATGTTGTCCTTCATGTCCCTCCATTACATCTTCTCAACCTAATGTAGGATGAAGGTGAAGTCAAGCACATACTCATCAAGATGGGTATATACCACTCTCCATTGATAGGATGCTACTTGATTTGATCATTCATTCCTTTGATTAGATATATGCTCAAATTTCGATGAAGAATGATCCCTGTGAGAAGAAGAAATTTTAGATTGAAAAGAAAAATCAATTTACCTTTTATAATTCTTATTATTATTTTAAATGATTGCAACTTTAAGGTTCATTAAAACAATGTTAAATAATTTTCACTAAGTCCTAGAAAGTGCATGTAGCTAACTAAAGTCCCTAGAAATGGTGCCAATGATGAGCAACAAGTATATCCTACATCCAACCAGATGACTCACTAGCCTCCACTAAGCAATCCAATCAAATTTTGAAGACTTTAGATTTCTAAGTACACTAGTTCTAGGAGGTGAATCTAACCATTTCAATCATTGTCTTCTTAGTTTCACTTGTGAAGTGCAAGGGTATGGTTAAGTGTAATTGAGGCATATGATTTTTATTATTTTATCTTTTATAAATTAAGTCACCTAAGTGTTGGAAATAAAGTAAATTTAATGCTTAATGAATCTAATTAAACTAATAACTAACTAGCACTTAACTAATCCTAACATAAGCATTGGTTTCCACTTTCCATACACATCCTAAACACATTATAACACTACTGGGTTGCCAAGCACTAAGTTCTACTAGGATTACCAAGCGTTAGATGTATGCTTGAAGTTGTTGTACTTATGTTTGCTATTTACCAATATTAATTAGTTACTTAAAACATTAAAGTAAATTGCATGAATATTAAATTCTTAAGAAAATAATTAATGTATTCCAAGTGCTCTAAGGTTTTATCAGAAAAGCTCATCTTTATTTCCATGCACACTAAAATGCTCAGGTACAATAGTGCTCGAATAAAGATCCATACACTTCTTTAACTCTTACTATAGGCACTCTAAAAATATTCTAACTCTCAAATGGAAAAGCTACAAGTGCTTCGCTCCAACTATAAAAAGATTACCATAAATGTAGCAGGTAGGTGCACATTTATAGGCAGAAACATGGGGCCCCATCGATGGGTACATATCAATAGGTCAAATCCCACATTAACGAGATCACGTCGATGAGATCCCATTGACAAGGTAGTGTCAACAGCATCCCCTCGACGTTGCCCAACAATGCGACTCATTAGTATTTAAATAATATGCTATTATATATATAGTTCTTAATAAAATTTTTAAATAAGTGATAGTTTACATTTTCAATATTAATAACTACCCTAGAGAACATAACATTTGTCCTTTGTACAAGTTCAAATAAATTTTTAAAAAATAAAAAATAATCCTTAATAGCAATATTCTCAAAAATCAACTAAATAGTAAACTATTGATTTCTCCATAGAGGAAAATTCTTTCTTGTATTTAAGCAATGTAATATATACAAACTATAGGTTCTACCTATGTCATAAAACACCTTTAATTGACTAGGTGGTTGTATTTATAACCTCTAAAGAATCAAGAGATTTTAGGTACCCATGAAACATTTACTGAATAAAGGGTTTGACTGTTAGGTCACCTTTCGTAAACTCAACATTTCCAAGTAAGCTTAGGAACATGTAATCATCAATTTTGTATCTACAATTTAAAAGTATAGTGCATATTAATATAATATCAAATATACTAAGAATTAAAGTATAAGATGATATTAAATCATAATTCAATATTTGTTCTAGATGTTATCTACAATAAGGTTTGTGCATTACTTAATAGCTTTGTTTTTACTAATAAAGAACTGAATTAGTGCAAGCTTAAAGAAATGTGAGCACTTCATCTAATTACATTTTCTCTGTAGTGTGATTATACTATTAATTATTAATTTCCTAATGTATCATTTTCCTTGAGATTCTTGAAACATCTGCCCATTAAGTAACATATTAGCAAATATCTCAATTTTATTTTGCCTAAGATCTTGCAGTGGGCAAAATAGATTGGCACTCAAATACTTAAAATTATTTTCCTTAAAATTTTCATTAGAGGAAATCATTGAGCAACATTGTAAAGTCCCATTTTGATACATCATAAATATTTCATTCCATTTCTCGAAGAGTACATCATCAAACTTGAGACAAATCTTTCTCTCCTAAAGAGCCTTGAATGTCAATACACTAACAAAATATAATAAATTTTATATAGAAAATGTTAATGATTTAATATGTGATATATCAAATAATGTAATCCAGGGATCAAACATAAAAAAAATTACTTCAATATGAATTTAAGGCTATTGGGGATTGACTTTAGTACTTTTGAAATTTCACTAAAAGATAAATTTTTAATATTATTTTGGTATAGGTAGCTTCTAGCATGCCTCAACATCTCCTCATAGAAGAAATCATTTATCATGTCCTAAGCGTAATTTTGTAAATAACAAATTTTCATGATGACAAACACTAGAGTGTCAACCTTTAGCATCTTGGTCCAATGAACTCTATAGAGATTGTTCACCAAAATCACAACATAATCTCTATTAAGAAGAATCTTTCCAACTTGAATCAAATGCAATTCATATAGAATTTTGAATTGGACATCTTTCCTATAAATCTCAAATTCAGATGAAGGTGTAAAAGCCTTACCAATAGAAGTCTTGTATGGAAGGAAAATACATTCATGTATAATAGTGGCAAGAGTTTTTATCATTAATGAGAAAAGCTTCTTAACATACTTAATTCTCATTGCTCTATTTTTATACTTGTTAGGAGCTTGAGTGCATCGATCAATTTTAATTTAGTAGCTCATAGTAAAATTTGGATGGAAATGTCCTCTTTCTATTGTTACTACCTTTGATGAGTGACAAGGTACCCGTACCCCCAATCATATGAATCACAAGCACTCAAGCATGATCCAGTTGAATTTCGTGGATGGGACTAGTTGTGGCATCTAGATCATTATGTCTAAATCATAATTCGCTATCTTCCCACTTGGATTAGTGGTAGCTTTTTCACGCATGGTTTAGTCTAGAGTGAGGCATATGATTCTTGATGTTGTTTGGCCCTAAGCTACTCCTAATGGTAATAAAAAAATCAATTAATTAAGCTAATTAGCAATGAAAAGTAAAGTCTAGACTAGCCTACAAGTGATGAGTATCCGTTCCCAACTTTCCCTACATATCCTAAACCCACATATCCACTACTAGGATTACCAAACGCTATGCTACTGGCCGCAACAAGTAATGATGTTGCTGTAGTTACCAAGTGAATACGTATTTGCATTTGAAAGTAGTTGTGCTCATTCTATCAATTCACTAATATGCATGGAAATGTAAATATTAACTAAGTACATGAAAATTAAATTGCATGGAAAGTAATGTAATGAATAGGAAGTAATTTCATTCTTATTTTCATTCATGGAATGTGTCCAAGTACATTTCCACTCAAATAAGACACCATACAACTGACTCAAATCCACACTGCGAGCACTCACTAACTATTCTCTAAGATTATGGAATAAAACTACAAGAGTTTGGCTACACTATTAACTAACTTATTCTCAAGTGTTATATTTATAGGTCAACACACATCCCTCAATATTAGATATCTGATAACATAGCATGTGATTTGATATTGACTATGTGATATCAAGGTTCCAATATTGGAGCCAATATGTCGAAGCTAAGATATCAAGGCTAAAATATTGAAGCTAAGATATTAGGGCTAAGATATTAGAGCTCTGATATCTTAGCTGACCAAAATTTAACTTTTTGTTAGATATCCTAGCCAATTGATGATTCATCATACCCTCACAACTAAACAAAAACTCATCCTCAAGTTAATAGGATAGTACCATGCTTTCTTTACAAAAAATTGGGAATGATGGGATTATTAACTGACGCTAACTACTAACTAACTCTAAGTGTAGCATTATGAAATTTTATTTAAGTGGATGCATACAAAATGATAGAGTGACAAAAATACTAGACAGACATTAAAGATTACAAAATTTGCATAGGTCTTCAAGAATCCACTAAAGATGATTCTTCTTGTTGCCGCTAGTGGTTGTAGACTTTTAACCTTGATTGTTATGTCAATGCTTCTCTAGTTATGCAAAAAATTCTTGAAAGATGAACTAAAATTTCTTCACATCATCCCATGGATCTAACAAATATGTGAAGTGTGAGCTGCTATCTTGTATGTGTTACAATTTTTCCATGGGAATATCCTTTGTTGTCCCCCTCTTATCTTTGTTTTGATGCCTAGCAAAAGACCTTCTTCCTTAGGCATTTCTTTTAACATCACCTATAGTCACCAAAGGATCAACATTAGTATTGGTAAATTTTTCTTAATAATTAACCCTTTTCAGATCCCTTAGTTTTAGTTTAAGCATAAGGTGATTATAGCATACTATGCCCAAGGTTATCAATTACTATTAGTTACCATGATGTCCAAAAATAGGATGTTAAAAAAACTTCAAAGTGGACATCCTAGCCCCCATGACTAATAAGCGTAACTTTGGAAGCACATAATTTTTTGAACAATTGAAACCAAAGATCTAATTTAGAAGATGGCCAAGAAATATTAATGAATATGGAAATAGAAAAGTCGAAAAAATTAATGAAACAAATGAGAAGTAGTTCCCATATCATGCATAAATTTAGAGAAACCATCACAGATGTTCTGGAAGATGTCAAGGTTAGTTCAAAGCCATAATCAACAAAAGTTAAGCAAGTGAGTCCTCCTCAAAGTAGGCTCCTACCATAGTGCCCTTGCATAACCACCTTGATACATGTCCATGGGCACCCAAGTAGTTAAATGTAGACCATACCTTTATTCCAAACAACACACAACTGCCATGGTTAGGATGTTGCACTATACTACACAAAACCAAAAGGCTCATAATTATATGCAACAGTGAGGTTAATAATGGGATAAGAAGGGATTGTAAAGATTGGAATATAAGGTACTTGATCATGTCCACAATAGGTTCTTGTAAAAATTGTGATTAAAATGATTATCATACCCATATGTCCAAGTTCAAACCAAGTCCATACCATAAACAATGACCTTGCATTGATGTGTTGCTTCTTACCAACCACCATGAGTCCACAACCACCTCAAAGAATAATCATCACTCCAAAAAGAGAAGAATAGAGAAGAAGGAAGGAAGGGCCTTAGTTAGACGGATGCCTACAAGCATGAATAACATGTCTTTCCAGCCCCATAACTAGTGCTTGTAGCCCATTATTGTGTCTAAGGTGTGTGCCTTGAATTCCCATTATTGTTTTTTTTTTCTCTCTCTCTCTTGTTTTTTTTTTGTTATTATTATTTTTTAAAAAAAAAATTTGAATGGGAACCACACCATGCAAAGACATAGATTCCTATTTATTGGTCAATAAAGGAGTGATGATATGTTTCTCAAGGAGTCATAAACTACATGAAGGAAGTCAAGAGGAGAACCCAACAAGTCCCCTTGAGATCACACCCTTACCATTCCCACTTTTTCATTCCTTCTTTCTATAAGGTACAATGATCATTGATTAATTTTAGTTTCATAAAAGAACAACCAAATTGTTTCCATGAAAATGACCTTTTATTTAGAGAACTGGAGGGATGGATGAGGTGGTCTCACTAATTTATGCAATTACTTACCCAATTTTCTTGATAGCATAGCACAAAAACCCAACACATAGCATTGACTTTGGCATCATGACTTGGCAATATTATTAACATAAGCATAAAAAACATTCATAAAAAATAAAGAAAATGACTCAAGAAAAGNTAAAGAAAATGACTCAAGAAAAGAGAAAAATATAAAGAAAAGAAACTTATTAAGAAATGGAAAACATAATAAGAATCAGAAAATTTTGGAAGAAATAGGAAAATGATAAAAAATTGTAAACCAAAAACGGTGAAAAATACTTATTATTTCTTGAACTAGGATGGAGCATCTCCCCCTTGACTAATCTTATGGCTACACATACAGGAGATGGAGCACACATTCCCTTAGTTATACACCACTAATTTCCCATCATCACTATTACTGATTTAATTAATCATGTGGTAGCACATCTAACATTGGTGATAGTATCATTTAAATCATTTAGAGATGTATATTTTTCGAGACTTGAAGGTACTTTTTTTTTGGGGGTCCAAATGTGTTTGCTTCTTCTTGTTGATTTTCTATTTTAATTTCCTAGTCTTTTTGTTTAATATCCTTTTCTGGTGTATCATCAAAGTGTAAGATATCTATGTCTAAGTCCTCTATTTAGTTCATTTTATTAAGTCTAGAACTAATAAGTGGATCAATTACATCCATGCATCTTTAAAATAATTTTATATTCTCACTTTCAAGCCACTAGGTATCTTTTGGTTTAGTGGCTACTACATAGACTAGTTTTTGCTCACACACTTATTCTCTAGCTTTGTTGTGGGTTGTGTTAATGCTTTGAATTTCCAATCCACAACTACATCCTTTACTATTAGTGATGCATGGATCTTCCTGTCTCTCCACAATAATAGGTTTATCGTTTATGTCTTGTGTTGGAGTGGTAATGGGTGTTGGCTTTTGCATATGATTAGGAGACATCATTTGTAAAAGGAAGGGTGTTGCACTTGATTAGCACTGTGCTAGTTTGGACAAGTTAGTAGGTCCACGAGTCTTATGCTTATGCATGGGAACCATCCTAAAGAAATGACATTTCCAAGATTATGGTGGAGATTTATTGACATTATCATTTCTATGTATGTTCATAGCACAAGTGGAATTCTCTCATTGATGTCATGGTGCTGAACCTTCATGTGTTGTTGGTGGTAACATATGGTGGAGGTAAGTGTAAGAACATTGAGGATATGATGAAGGATGAGATATTCAAGAGAGTAGTAGTAGTGATTTGAGGTAGAGAAAGTGGAACTAGTTGGGGAGATAGGTTGTTGAATGTAAGATCCATATGGGTTCAGCTTGTAGTAAGGGTAGGGCTAGTTTGATGATGACCCCCTCCATGACTCTGGGATTTGCCACTACGTTGGATGATAGTGTTGAGGCTGGTAAGAAGTCCCACTAGGATAGTATGGTTAGTTGTAGGACTGTCTATAATTACCTTATGATAAAGGTAATTTTTAGGCATTTTATTTTATCCAAACTTGGCATTTAATGCAAAAGTCCAATACTCATGTAGATGTAACATGACTGGGAAATAGCCCCTTAGATGATCATATATGCAAATGTCACATCCATCATCTACTTTAGTGGTTGATTCTATAGCCTCTTCTTCTACAACCATTTTTCCTTTTTTCCAATAAGTGTTCCTAGCTATTTCTTGGTTCTTTTTCCTTCTTTTATTGTGATCACTTAATTCATTTTACACTACTCTCTCCTCTATGGTTTCTATGAAAGTTGTAATTTTTCATTTATCCATTTTGACATCTTATCCAGTTTTGCTTCAAGCTCATTGATAGAATTTTGTATTAACAAGGTTTATTGTGAAGTCACCTCATCAAGAGCTACCTCTTTTTCCTCATCATAGATATGGATCCTTTTCTTTTGAAGAGTTGGGTCCCATTTATTTTCCTCTACATTCTCTCATTTACATAGCTTTCCTTCTTCTTTTTCTAGCCACTCAATTAGCCTTTATATCTAATGGAATTTTAGTTCATATAACTGACCTTAGACATAAATCCCAAAGGTCTCCCTTGTCTCATTACAAAGTCCATCTATGATGTGGAAAATTTACTCTTTCTAAGAGAAATCATGGTCAAGGCACCTATGTAGTAGTGAATAGTATCTATCCAAGGCCAGATCCAAGAGTTTATGATTTTCTTGCTTCCACCCTTGGATTTGTTTCCTTAGGTTGGACACTCTCGCATAGTTTTGGTAATTTCTTGTTGAAAAGTTCTAGCATTGTGGACCACTAGTGGATGGAACTTGGTTCCAATGATCTATACCAACTTTTAGCTTTGCCTATTAGTGTCCTAGGGAAGAGGTTAATCTTTTTCCACTTATTTTCGATATTTTGCAAGGCACACGCATCATGGAAGGCTTGTAAGTGATGTTGTTGATCAAAATTATAGCCTCCCCTAAATTTAGGAATGTTGTTCATGTCAAGCCATTTAATGTGACTATCCCTTTGATTCCTTTGGGGTATTTGAACTACCTCCCTAATCTATGTTAGATCCCTAGTAGCCAGCAAGGGTTCATTTGTACTAGACATGCCATGGTGATAATCTTTATTTCTATTTTTTTGATTTTGATGATCTTGTCTATTCTCATTTTGATGTCTTTGAATTCTTCCCTTGGTTTTATTTCTATCTTTATCTTGACCCCATAGTGGAGATCTATCTCTATACCAACGTTCGTCTTCATCAAAACTAGACATTAAAGAGGAAGAGAAAGATGAGGAATTGGGAGAATGGCCATGCCTTCTATAGTGTTCCCAATGGTCCCTTGATTTATCTTTTCTAGGTTTTGAGGAGGTCTTAGGCCTTGAGGCCTTCCCTCGTCTAGGACTTATTTCATCTCCTCTAGGATTGTTTTCCTTGGGTGAATGTAGTCTTTAAGTGTAGTCAAGGTGGTCATGAACCTATGGAACCCTTGTATGAGTTTGGTCACTCCAATTTTATTCATTATAAATCCTATCATTTCTCCTATGAGTGCTTTCCTCATGTGATGCATTCTTGGTCCTATGTGAAGAAGACATGATTTTACTTGATAATGTGTGTGACTTAAAATATTAGTATTTTCTAAAAGATAGATCATTAATACCTTTAAAACAACCATGTATAATATAACTAATCTAGATAACTAGCACCATCCTCAACAACAACACCAATGATGAGCAGCGAGGTACCCCTACACCCAACCATATGAATCACAAGCATTCACACACCATCTGGTCAAATTCCATGAATGGGACTAGTTGTGGCAATTAGATCGTTATGTCTAAATCATAGTTCACTATCTTCCCACTTGGACTACTGGTAGCTTTTTCACATATGGTTTAGTCTAAAGTGAGGCATATGATTCTTGAAGTTGTTTGGCCCTAAGCTACTCCTAATGGTTAAAAAGAAATCAATTAATTAAGCTAATTAATAATGGAAAGCAAAGTCTAGACTAGCCTATGGGTGATGAGTGTCTATTCTTAGCTTGTCGTACATGTCATGAACCCATGTATCCACTACTAGGGCTACCTAGCACTATGCTACTAGGAAAACCAAGCAATAACATTGTTGGGGTTACCAAGCAAATACATGTTTACATTCAAAACTGGTCATGCTCATTCCATCAATTCATTAATATGCATGGAAATGTAAATATTAAGTACATGAAAATTAAATTACATGGAAAGTAAATCTAATCTAATTCAAAGTATTGTAAAGAATAAGAATCAATCTCGATCTTATTGTCATTCATGGAGTGTGTCTAGGTACATTGCCACCCAAATAAGACACCATAGAACTGACTCAACTCCACATTGCAAAGCTCACTAAATATTTTCTAAGACTATGAAATAAAATTTCAAGAGTTCAGCTACTCTATTGACTAACTTATGTCCAAATTGTGTGCCCAAGTGTTATATTTAGAGGCTGGTACATATCCCCTAATATCATATATCTGATAACATAGCGTATGATTTGCTATCAAATATGTGATATCAAGGCTCCAATATCAAAGCCAAGATATAAAAGCTAAGATATGGAGGCTAAAATATCTAGACTAAGATATCGGAGCTAAAATATTGGGGCTAAGATATTGAAGCTCTGATATCTTAATTGACCAAAAATTGACTTTTTGTCAAATATCCCAGCCAACTGATGATTCATCAATCTTAATATCCTTGTTTACAATTTTTTCTACCTTCTTAATTTAAGAGTCTAAATTAGTTACTCCTTTAAATGAGGTGATCATTTCTGATCCTTCAGTAGTCATAGCAAGATGAGAAAAAAGAGTTCTTAACTAATGTGTGAGAAGCAACTCATTGTATGATTCATATGATTATGCATGTACAAAAAACCTTGTGGCATCCCATCCCTAGATGTCATGGAAAACATCAAATATACATTATATTAGACATTATGTGTATGAAAATAATATACCAAATGTCAAATATATGTAACATTCAACATTATGTGTAAAGAAAATAATAGAGAAAGTGTAGAATGAGAAAGAAAAAATGCTTTATTGATATGGAATAGCGTATCTAGATCATACTCTCAGAGTGCTCCTTAGGGTTTTCTTCCTTTGGAATCTATCCTTTAGAGGCAATTTAGCACTACCACCATGGTTAGGCCTATTACTAGCCAAAAGGGATTCTCAGTCCTCTTCCTATCTCACTTCAACAAGTTCCCATGACTTGCATGTACCAGCTCCACCACTCCATGCTGGCATGACCTCTAAGCCTAAGTATGAATGCCTTAGGCCAAATCCCAAAAGGTCATCTAAAGAGATACATCTATTATTACAATATTCTCTTTTAGGTCTCAATTCCAACTACAATTTCAAGTCTTATTATGATAACAACAATGCTTGTTATGAAGAAGCACCATCTTCATTAGGTCGTAGCATCATTTGAGAATGGGGGCGTGAGAATCTACCCCCCCCCCCCCCCCCCCCCCCCTAAGGTTTTTTTTTTTGTCCTCAAATGAGTCCATGTTCACTATCTTTTTCCAACTCCAATACTTTTGTTATGATTATATGCTCTAATAATTTGATTTCTGCTTTGAAATTAAAGTTGTTTCTCACTTATTCTACAAGTAAGATATATGTGAGAAGAATATATATAAGTATTAAATAGTACTTTATTATTATTTACCTCATATTCTAAGATAATGACAAGAGGTGAATTAAAGATCTACCATCCACCAATCACTTTTCCTAACCAAGGTTACACAAAGTGCAACTTGTATCTAGTTACCCAAGTGAAGGTAGGGAAAATTCTTTATTCCCAACTTGAATTACCTTAGATATTTTATTTATCAAATTATAATATAAATTAAAAAATGAAGAAAATAATAAGATTATAAATAAAATTAAGTGCAAGATACTTCATAATATTGACCAACCTTATGAATTGATGGATATAATTGCAATTTCATCATAAGTGGTATATCATCAGATGGTCTTGTTCAAGAAGGCAAGGCTTGATCTTGATTCTTCTTTACTTCTTCTTTAGAAATTAACTCTAGTAACTTGGTAATGTGAAAGAATCACACATCATACCAAATATACTCTAGTGTCTCAATGAATAATGTTGTTGACCCATCCTCATTAATCATTGTAGATTAATTGGTAAACTATGGTTCTTGATTAGCACTATCCATCAACACCATCTATTCCTAAATTTCAGAAATTGATTTATCTATTGAATATTCAAAGTAAGTAGAATATGCATTGGACAATGGAGTTTCATGCTAAATCGAAGGAAACATCTTCTTCAAATTAGGTTTATCTTCCAAGAATTCCTTTACACATCCATATTTTAAGAAATGATAAACATCACTTGCAACTTTTACATTGAAGTCTATTCAAAGGATAATTGACATTGGATCAATATAGCTTAGGAATAACTTCTTCTTCAAACTTTCTTCTATTTTCTTAAACAAGTATGCTCCTTGACATAGTTTAACACCTAAACATGTTGGTTTGGCAATTAAATGTGTGTTAACCATGCATACACATCTTCCTGATAGATGGCTTTTTAGAATTAATATCAAAGATATGTGATTTTTTTGAAATCTTGATTGTTCTTTCTTTTCCATCACTTAAAGTTCTAGAATTTCAAAAATCATCTTTTCTAAACTCCATTCAAATCTTTATACTAATTCAAACTAGGCTTCTATATAAAAGATTATGTAGCCATCCATGTTATGATTTCTATTATAAGCTAATATGTATGGCTCAAAAGAAGAACTTTCGCAAGAACCTTTTTTCTTGTAAATACCTTTGTATCCTATCTTTTTCAAATTTGGTTGGAATTGGTATAGAAACTTCCATGGCAAGGCTTCTTTTAGGCATAAAACATCAGCATCCAAATCTTGTAACTCTACCTAACATGCATGGATATTGATATTTTTATCAATCCAAGGCCTATGATGGACATAGCAGATGTTGTTTCTCACTCATTGGAAATCTTACAAGCATTTTGTATGTTGCAATTCTCATTCTTGGATTCTTTGCTAAACCATTACTCTTTACAGGTATCATACACCTTGTGAAAACAAGTTTATGAATATTCATGCTGTTCTACTACATGATTTGATTATTGTTAAATGAATAGATATACATATTCTTGATCATTAAAGACTGTTCTATTTTATCAATTACTTCTCCAACTAATACATCAACTAAACTGATACATCAATTGATTAACTGATTTACTACATTATCCAATTCTTAATGACTTTTCTACCCCCCTTAAGATACTGACTCTGGCAATGTATGAATGATAAGCCATAGTGATCTTAAGATTATCTACAAAGGTTAAGCATTGAATCTTTAAGTTCCCAAAAGGCTAAATTCATTAGTCCCAACAAGGCATAATTAGTTATCCTTATGTTGCTGAATTTTAAGACATAGTTTCATGATATCATTGAATTATTAGGTACTTGAATAATAAATTTGACCTCATCATTGAGTTTAAAAGGAAAAAAAATGTTGGAAATGACTATTCATATGTTGAAAAAGGACATCATATTGTAGAGTTATACTAAAATTAAGCTTTTTAGGATCTTAAGGCACTGTATCGAGTAAGGGGTGAAAATAATTTTTGAGGTTCCAAGAAATGGATTTGACTTTACCTTTGTGTCCAAAAGGTCAAAAATTGTAGGAAATGACTCAAAAAAATACTTCCAAAATTAAAAGTAATGACTTTTGAGGTCCAAGAACTTTGATGCAAAAAATGAGACTTCCCAAGAGATGACCCATCCCAATACTACTCTAGAACAAGCACACTTAATTACAGAATACTCATCTCATTTGCTACCAATGCATCAAATTTATTTTAAAAATTTTTTGCACATTCTTAATTTAAAATAATAGCTCAAAAATGGAAATTTTGAATTTTCCATCGATTGATGGGAATTCCAAATTTTTCGTCAATTATCAAAGGTAGGGGAAATTGCCAAACAATAACAATGGTAAGGTAGTGGATGAGCATGAAGGCAGCATCAGGTAAGGTAGGGATAGCAGCTAGATAACATAATAGTGATGGTAAGTGTTGGCAGTAGTAAGCACAAAAGCTGTCGAGGGGCTAGCTATGCTGAGTGGCCTATCCTAGGCTATGTGACCCTTTCAAAGGCTCATGTGGCCCTTCCTAGGCCTCATGCGGGCCTCCTTAGGGTTCATGCAGTCCTTTGCAAAACTCACACAACCCCTCCTAGGGCCTATGCAACCCTTAGCAGGGCTAGCATGGCCCATCCAAGGGTTGTGCATCCTAAAAGATGCTTGTACATGTGTTTCCGTTAAGGGTTTGTCTAGCACCAAAGGATGCCAAGGTAGCCATAATCATTGATGCTAGTGGCCACCAGAGATGCTTGTTATGGGTGACACCATTAGTACTCGTACAGCATTAGAGGTGCCCATTATGGACAATGCTAGATGTGCCCATTATGGGCAATGTTGTTACTACCTATGAAGCACCATAGGTGCCTATTATGGGTAGCACCACTAGTGCTCACAAAGTGTCAGTGATGCCTATTATATGCAACACCATCGGCGTGTGGCAATAGCAGGCACCAAGGCATGTTAGCAGCAAAGCAGTAGGTGACAGCAATGGGTGGCAGTGAAGCATGGCATGGGTAATGGTAAATGGAAACAAGGCACCATAGGAGCGAATGGCTTAGAAAAGAGCAACAATCCTCAAATAGGGGCTATACAGCTTACCCATGCCTACATGGCCCTTGTAGGACCATCACAACTCCTGCAAGGGCTACATAGCCTACAAAATATTTTTTTAACTACGTGGGAGGGCTTGGATTCACACCCATGACCTCCTACCTTTTTTATATATATATATATAAGATTTTGAAATCCAAGGGGTTTGGGTTTGAAGTCATGACCTCCTACTCTTCATTCCCCTCTTTTTCTAATAATAATTTAATATTATTTTAATGCACACATAAAGAGAAACTTAAAACAATGATATCTTTCAAACCATAAGCTCGATTAAGAAAAAATTTATATCATTAAAATCATCTCAATGAGTACTATGCATTGAACATAATCTTAAGATTAAAAAAATAAGTTGAAGTTTTCAAGATTTTAAAAGGTCCAACTAGCTTATTCTACCAAACGACATTACTAGGTTTATGTATGGATGGCATGATAACTTATAAATGACTCTAAATTGCTTAGGAAAAGGAGTTTCAACAAATAAGATCAATTCAGGTCATGGTTACTAACTTTTTGGAACAAATTTAACAATGACCTTAATCAATTAATATTTATAATATTTAGATGGGTAAGAGTTACCTAAACCAATGTATCCTTGTCTTACCAACATATCTTGTAATTGATGAATCTTGATGAGGTGTAATCAGATCTTCATTGGTCAATGATTTCCATGAAATAATTTTGTTGGTCAGTGGGATATCTTAGACATATGGTGCATTCAGTAATGATCAATGATTTTTCCTGTATCATGGCTTCATGGTTCATCATCAGATTCATGTTGTAGTTGGCCCATGGTTTGAATTGCCCTTGGGTTGTGGTTTGCTCTGATACCAATTGTGACATTCCATCCCTAGATGTCATGGAAAACATCAAATATACATTATATTGGACATTATGTGTAAGAAAATAATACACCAAACATCAAATATATGTAACATTTAACATTATGCATAAAGGAAATAATATAGAAAGTGTAGAAAGAGAAAGAAAAGAATGCTTTATTAATATGGAATAGTGTATCCAGATCATGCTTTAAGAGTGTTCCTTGGGGTTTTTTTCCTTTAGCATCTATCCTTTAGAGGTAATCCAACACTACCACCATGGTTAGGCCTATCACTGGCAAGAAGGAATGGTCAGTCCTCTTTCCATCCTGCTTCACCCAACTCCCGTGACTTGCTTGTATCGACTACACCACTCCATGCTAGCATGACATCTAAGCCTAAGTATAAGTGCCTTAGGTTAAATCCCTAAAGGTCACCTCAAGATACATGTCCATTATTACAATATTCCCTTTCAGTTCTCAATTACAATTTCCCTTTTAGGTCTTGTCACAATAATAATAACACCTGGTATGAAGAGGTGCCATCTTCATTAGGCAACAACATCATTTGGGAATGGGGATGTGACAATGAAACTATTTTCAACTAATTTTCTTTTCTAGAAAAATAATTTGATGCTAAAAGCTTCTTTAGAATGTAGTTAGCTTTAATAAAAATTATCCTAACTAGAAAAATCATCATCATCCTAGCCTTATCCTAACTATATGAGGTTGGCTATATGATTTCTTTTACATCATTCACTTCAATTAAGATCTAAATAAGAATTAATGTCTAAATCTTAGATGTCTTTCTTTATTCAAGTAACCCAAATATTTTTTTTCTTCTTGTTTTTTGATTTTCTTCAACTTTATTAAAGAAATCTCTTTTAACATAAGCATTATTTAGTTTTCTTAACACATGACCAAATCATCTCAGATTAGTTTCTTTAATCTTATCTTTTATGGGATATACTTGTAGAACTCTCCTAATAAAAGAGTATTCTCTTTCTCTTTATAAGAAATCCTTTAGTAAGAACTGAAAACCCATAAATGTGCTTCTAAATAAGGAAAATACCTGATCCTTTTCCTATCCCAAAGGGAAGGTTTGCAGAATTACTTGTAAGAACAAAAACATGAAAATGCATTCTCAACATCCTTGGTATTTTTCTTTAGACTCTCTCTTCAATGATCTATTATAGTATATATTTTTTAATATGTTATTTATTTTATTAGTTGTTATACCCTCGTCCCCTAAACTCTCCTAATAAGAGAGCTATTAAGTCAATTTTTCCAATCACACCTAACTTCCCTCTTAGCATACATTCTCTACCACATATATGCATTATGCTTACTATTTTCATAGGCTAGCATTAATAGGGATCCCACTAGTTTTAAACCAAGGGATATACTATTTGAATCATAGTGCAATCTAGTCGTAAGCTTTGAAGATGATGTTGAGTGAATTGCAAAAAACACTTGTGTATATCATTATATTCAAGAAATAGAAAAGATATTATAATACATGTAATGCAATGGAAATCTATGTTGCCATGATGAAAAGCATAAGAGAGTATTTATAATTTTATATTTTATGATTTTTATAACAATTATAAACACACATTCATTGCAATTCCTCTAGAGGATAGGTGCAATGCTCACACAAACTCATACATGTGGTAATTTCTTAAGGAACATGGGCAACACCATACATGAAATGCAAATAAAATGCCTCTTATTCATAACTTTTATGGTCTAAACCCATGGAGCATAATTGTGACCTCCTTCGGTAGGATTGAATTATATAGCTTATGAAAATAAGAATTAAATAAATATTTTTGTTATTTTAATGTTTTATAATATTTTTGATACTTTAATAATTAATACATCCACAAAAAGATGAGAGAAAACCATAAGCTTTATTCACCATGCAAACATTGGTCTCCACATTAACCAAATGATTTCAAGCTACATAAGCATGGTAGTACTCTAATAAAGTCTAATCGTACTTGTAAAAGCACCGACTCAAAACACATACAAATAGGGAAGGAAATCAACTTATCCAAGGGAGGAAGAACTTTTCACGCAGATGGATGCCATAAGCTATAAGAAAATGACTAAGTATTAACTAGTTAGGTAGAAGAACTCATCTCAAGTACTTATAGTTCTCATGTAGGAATAGAGAGGGTTCATCAACGCCTTGATGTCACTAGAGGCTCATCAATGTAGCCTAGCTAGACCTGGGACACTTTAGTGATGAATGCAAGTAAACCAAACCTACAAGGGGGATGTGTAAGCATCCATGCATTGACGTATGTGGTGAGCACACCTTCCCAAAGAACCACACTTTACCTTTTAAATCTAAGTGCAAGTTGAAACCTGAAGGGACATGCCAAAAAAGCCCAATAGCATCCATATTAAGCTAGAATCATCCTAAAGAGCTTGAAATAATGCATGTAGCCTCAAAGTATGATCCAAGAGATAAGGACACATCTCAAAAAACTAACCACCTCCACCAAACATACTAGACTATAACCATATTGTGTTCAAAATACTTCCCAGATCCAAGGCTTACTATTGACATACAATTACCATTATATGCTTCATCATTTCCTCACAAGTAGATAAAGATGGTTTCATAGCTTTAACATTCAATACACAATGGCTAGGATGAGACACATGATAGGGTTAATGTGAAATGAATATAATTGTATAAATACTTTGATGTAGAACACATTACAAAATTACCACTTTAAGAATAGAGAGATCAAGGGATGATAACTAGCAAGAAGAGTTCCTTGGCATGCTTATGGAACTGAAGATGTCTCAAATATGATGGATGATCTTCAATATATCATTTTTTGGTTTGTATTTAACTATTGATTATTATGCATCTCCCATACTTATAATTTTGGGATGTGACCCCTTCATCTTCGAATCTTTCTTTCAAATGAGGCTTTTAGAATATCGATTAAGCAAGTATCTCCATGTGGATCTAAATGATGTTGTCTTAATGGGCCTAGGAGTATACTTGCAACATATGCTAGACTACAACAATGCTAAAATCATGTGAATTCCTTAAGCATTAAATTATCATTGAAAAAATTATGCATGAAAACAATGATAAGTGTAATCCCCAAAGAAAACATTAAGAACAAACTCAAAAACCAAATCTAGACATGTACATGAGTATAATGAATAAGACAAGCTCGAAAATCATATACCCATCAATATCTCTCCTTTAACACTGAGTTACAAGACACTAGCCTTAGATAACATTAACTAATGGCATGCACTAAAGATGACTAGCATGATAATTACAAATGTAAACATGGAAAACAACAAATCAAAAAGGGTCTAAAAAACTTAGGACACTAATACCAAAGCAACTAAGATAATTAAAATTGTAAACAAAAAAAAAGTGGAAGAATATAGTCCTAGTCAAATCATTAGACTCATTGAGTTACAACCACACACACGAAGGATCAACTAAGTGCCTTATGTCATGCAACCACCATCACCCTGGGAATTAAGCTTGAGCTTAATCACTCATAATGCCATGCCACTAAGGATTCACAAGTGCATCCTCCCCATAGTATGATCTTACCTTTATTTCCTTTATGAAACATATTGATGGGATTCCCAACCACTAGTAAGATATTAGCATCAAATACAAATTTATCTCCTTGGATGATCAATCTTATCCTCTGCATTACCTAATCGACTTCCTTTCACACACAACAATGGACAAGACATGAAATGGAATGAATGGAGAATTCATGTTAAATTAGAGAAACTATGTGTGTGTAACATCTTTGAATCCCTAGCCAATTAGTTGATGAGTGGCAAGGTACCCCTACACTCAACCATATGAATACGATCATTTCACGCACGATCTGGTCAAACTCCGCAGATGGACTAGTTGTGGTATCTAGACAATTATCCTTAGGTCACAATTCACTGTCTTCCCACCTACACTAGTATTAGCTTGTCATGTATGGTTTAGTCTAGAGTGAGGTGTATGATGTGTTTCTATGCTAATGCTACTCCTAAAGACAATGGAAGATAATATTAACTAAGCTAAGAGAGAAAGGGTGAGAGAGAATCTCAGCTAGCCTAAGTGCAATGAGCATCCGTTCCTCAATCATTCGTACACATCTTGGACCTTGTGCACGACTACCACTAGGATTACCAAGCGCAAATCCTAGGTACGCTACTGGATTACCAAGTAGTCACACTTAAATGCTTGCAATCAAGTCGTACTCATTCTACGTTTAATGGGAGTTTAGGGTAAGAAGAGATTAACTAAGAAAGTAGTAAATAACAATTAAGTAAATAATTAAGCTAAGTGAATGATGCAATGATGAAGTAATCTTGATCTTTATTTCTCATCATGTATGTGTCCAAGTATGTCACACTTGAATAAGGATGTCGTACAATTACAATCACCACAATGCAGGCATACACTGGGAGGAAAGGGGTTGAGAGAAAAACAAGAACTAAAATCAAAATTTAACTCTAAAAACTAATAATTTAAAAAATTGCTTATCGGAACTATCTACCTCTTATTTATAGATGAGGAGACAAGTTGCGATATCACGTACGTGATATCATGGTTAACTAAATGGCAACTCATCATTAGTCAATTAGCTCATGGAGGACATGAGCACATCTTACATGCTATGAGAGATCCACTACCACATCCTTTCACCATTACTCATCCACTTGGTAGGGATAGAGCTTCAAGTCTTCCTTTAAAGTACAAGATCATACCTACCACTAATAGTTTCATCGAGCCTTGGTTATTTCGTAGAATAAACCATTGATGAAATCAAACTAATACAACATGCCATAAAACAACTAAAAGTTAATATGCTAATTTCATTTTCCTTCATCCATGCATGTAAGCACAACAAGCTCCCAAAATTTTTCTCTACTAAAACCCTTCCATTGATCCCCTTGGTTGTGATAACAATACCATGACTAAGAGATAATGAATATGGTCATGGTTTGGATTAATAATTATAGATTTTGATCCCTTAAAATAGATGGATTGAGAAATCGATTGGGAACAGCAATTGACATTACCAAAGTTCACTAAGAGAGAGACATTTGGGCCTTTATGACCATGAGTAGGAATGGAATAGGAGATTATCTTGAACCATTACATTGGAGTTCAAGTGAACTAGGTGATGGGTTAAAAATGAAAGAGGTTTACATGGGTATTGGTTCAACTACTTACTTTGATTTAGTTGAGCAATTACATGATTGGTTTGAAATGGTAAAAGCACCAATTTATATGGACCAATATCTAGAATAACATTACTCTTCTTATCATTATTCTTTTCATTCTTATCATTCTATTATTTTTCTTCTTTTCTTTTCCCTCTTCTTTTCATTTTTTCATCTTTTTCTATTTATGAAAAGAGGACTTTTTATGATGCATGTGGATTATGGGAATCATTGGAGTGCTGGATTACAATCTAAAATCTTTCACTTATATGACAAGATAATTCATCCCTCACCACATGGCATGTTTACATTTGTAAGATCATAAACATCTTCTAATTAGGGTGGCCAAGCAAGGTAACATGTGCACCTTGGTCTAATCACATCGATTAGACTTATTCAATCATCACAAGATTCTTAATGATACGCCCTTTTCTTGGTAGTAACCAAGCACTCTTCCAAGATTCCAAATCATACATTCTAAGATGTGGATTCATCACCTACCCATGGTTCTAGTAGCATTAGATTGAACAACTCACAGTGTGAGTCCTTGCTTCCTGCTAAATCTAAGCCTAGTTCATCGATGATAAATATAACAAAATGGGTAGGTAAATTTTTCCACATGGGCATTCCATCTATCAAGACTTCACGTTGGATCCATTTGGTACTCTCACATCATCATTGCATCTATTACTCATCCATCCACTCTTGGCATGCTAGGTGAGCATTCATAAAGTACATTAATTATTTTTTCCATATACACACAAACACACTTAAGAAAAAAGAAAAAATTATAATGATTGATCATTAATCTCAAAAAAATAGAAAGAATACTAACTAAACACACTAAATTTATTAAGGCATACAAGCAAAATAGCAAAATGGAAATAAAAGTTTAACATGGCATGGAAGATTCTCCCCCACAACTAATCCATGTATATCATTTGATAAACCTTTGAGTACAAAACACAAGATTTATCATTAGCTACTCTCAAAGGGGAAAGATATTCTATTTAGTACTTTAGACATTACCCATTAATCAAAAAGATGTTTTTTGGCTCATCAAGATCATAGATATGTGTTGTATCAAACTAGTAACTAGTATGGATGATGTATGGTCCTTCTCATTGAAATTAAATCTTACCCAAATAGGCAAATCATAATGGATTAAAATAGAGGATCTTATCGCTAAGTTTGAAATCAGCCTCTCTTAGGAGCCTTGGTGTAAGAATGTTCTAATTCACTATGCATCAGGATGATTCTATGGTTTTCATTGAGAAGATTAACATAAATCAATCTCTCTTTTTGAGTAGAATCTATGGTCATGTCAAAATCTACAATACTACCCAAGTTTTTTATTTCAAAGCCAATAGACAAGCATGGAATCTATCCATAGACTAACTCAAATGGTGTATAACCAATGGGATTTTTCCATATCATTCAATAGGTCCAAAGAGCATCATTAAGCTCATTATCCCAATCTCTTCTATATCTACTAACCATTTTCCTAAGTATTCTAAAAATTTCATGGTTGATAATTTTTGCCAAGCAATTGACCTATGAATGACAAGGTGAAGTTAACTTATGATTAACTCCACAAGATTCAAATAAATTCTTGAAAACCTTAGCAGTAAAATGCATTCCATTATTAGAGATCAAGATTTGTGGGATCCTAAACCTATGGAGCAAATTATTTCAAAGAAAATTTGATATATATATGAGCATTCTTTAACAATAGTAGCTTCCTTCCATGTTGTGAAATAATCTACACATACAATGATATATGTCTTGTCATTAGAGGTAGGAGAGATGGGACTGATGAAGTTAATCCCCCACATGTTAGATAGCTCTAGTGGTTGGATCCACTACTATGGTTCCTTCATGCATGAGACCATACCTCCATCATGCTAACATTTTTTACAGCAACGCATAAAGTGTTAAGCATCATGGAACATGGTGGGCCAAAAGTTGTCCACAAGTAGTAGCTTTATCATGGTTCTCTTGCTAGCATAGTATTAATCATAGATGTTATGGTGCACTTGAGCAAAGATATCATCTTCACATTTGTTATAAACACACCACCTTATGAGGCCACCATGGCATTGCTTGTAGAGGTGCTCTTTGATAACCGATAAGGCCTCACCAAGTACTAGATTCATTAGATCTTGCATTTGTTCCACCAAGGAGGAAGCTTCTAGGCTCCCTAGTAATTAAGAATATTTATGAACCATGGGCATTAATGTTTTCTCTTCAATTTGAAAATGATCTTACAAATGTGATCATTGAGAAAGTCATCAAGAAGTACACATTCTTCCTTGTTGCTAATGCTTCGCCATGATAGATGACTTCCCACCACATTCTTAGCTCCCTTAAAATTAATCATATGAAGGTCAAATTCTTGCAAGTGAACTAGCCATTATATCATATGAGAACTAAACATAATGCCTAAATTTTTTAAGCTAAAAAATGGCTATCAATTCTTTTTCTATGGTGGTGTAGTTTAATTTATGCCCACAATTATTCTACTAGCATAATGGATGTACTAGGGCCTCTTCTTCTTACCAAACTACATTAGGATAGCATCCAATGAAAAAGTAGAATCATCTATCATTGTATGGAATGGTTGAGTCCAATTGGGACTCTGCAATATGGGAGATTGGATTAACCTTTCCTTTAGATACTAAAAGGTATTTTTATATTTCTTGTTCCACAAGAACAAAATGTCTTTTTTATGAGCTTAAATAACAACCTAGCTATTCTAGAATAATCTTTAGTAAAACAATAATAATAGCCAATGTGGCCTAGAAAGATCACACATCTTTAATCATTGTGGGTGTCTGTGTCATCTTTACCAATAATAATAGATTATTTGGAATAAGATATGGCAAGAGCATTGATTCTTCTCTTAAAGGCCTAATCTCTTGCTTTATGAACTAGCCATTCTTCAAGCCAGTTCACATCTCTAATAACACAAATATGCTCTATGACATAGCAATTGCAAACACACATGTTATAAGAATGGGAAGGATCACATGAGATCCACTTGAAATGTATCTTTCTAGTTGCATCTTTCCTACCAATTTCAAGGTGGATGCCTTGGAAAACTAACCTAGCATCAAGAGTGCTTAGCTAGGCTCTTTCCATAATGACATGGAAGCTATCTTCCACCTTATTCTTTCATTTAATCATTAAGAGATTAGTAAGGTATGATCATTTTGCTAAAGTGATCATAACATCATTCACCTATCCCATGGGGTAAGTATATGATTGTTTTCCTAACTCTAACTTGATGTTGGTACTATAGAGAGAGGGAAGCCCTTAGTTAAGTTATTGTTGCAATGAAATAATATTGAATCCTAAATAAGAGTTTCATAGATCTAGGCAATGATCTTTCTCACCAATTTGAATCTCCACCATGAGCCTATAGGAATAGGTCTTCTTTTTTGTCATATGACCTTCTTTTACTACCCACATCGCTACCTTAGATATTGTAATTGTTATAACACCATTGCTCTTAGGTTCCATCACATTTGAATAGCCAGATAGAGTTAAAGAACCATTTCTTGAAGTGGATGCATTACTCTAATAGTTTTCATGGAATGGTATATGGAACTCTTGAATTTGAACTCCTATTCTTCTAGAAGAATTATCCTCTTCACATGAGGAAGAAGATGGAGTAGACCCAACCCCATGATGCTCACATCTACACTTATGAAAAAATCTCTTGCAATGGGATATTAAATTCCCCTCTACAACCAAGCTAATAGGAGCTTAGTAATATCACTTAGAAGCATAGGTGGAAGCAGGATTATCATAGTAGATAATATCACAATATTTGGATTCTCTTGGTTGTAGTTGACTAGGAATCCCACCCTACATATGATCACATAATAGAAGTTGTTGTTGATGACAAGGAACTTACAAGGAAAAGTTAATGAAATAAGGGCTTAGAGGAAATTACATCTATTTTTGAATTGAAGAATTCCATGGAGTAGTATCCCAAGAATTTGGAGTTTCCCATTACCAGTACTACTGCATGGCTTACAAGTACATACCTCCATGATATTACACTAGGCCATGCTTTCTTAGCTTGCTTTTCATCTAAGTTGTCAGATGAAAAGCCATGATGGACCTCCTTCACCATCATCTAATCTTAGAGCTCTTACCTCGATTGAGGCTCTTAATTACTAAATTCTAACTCTAAATCCACATAATGTGCAAGATTCCTACAACCCAAGGTTGATTAGGGCCTCCTTAAGATCTACTACTATAGCTACAACTAAACATCCATAAATGGCACACCACCTCCCTTGCTTGTCCTGATGATAAATTAAGACAATCAATGGTAAAGTTGGATCATTCACATGCTTGAATACAATAGAAGTCTTTAGTTATTTTGGCACTTTTACTGAGGTCTTTGGTGCACTCTTAGCATCATCTATCATCTCACTTGTCTTTAAAACCTATAGACAATCCTAAGAAACACACACTAGGATTGAATAAAAATTAAAAATAAGATTGTACAAGTATTCTAAGTAATTCACCAAGACATTTCCTAGCAATGATGCTAATGATAGGGATCCTGCCAATTTTAGACCAAGGGATATATCATTTGAATCATGGTGTAATACAATTGTAAGCTTCAAAGATAATGTTGAGTGGATTACCAAGAACACTTATGTATATCATTGCATTCAAGAAATAGAAACAATAGTATAATACATATAATATGCTACAAACCTATGTTACCATGGTGGAAAGGATAAGAGGATATTTATAATTCTATATTTTATGATTTTTATGGGTTTTGGGATTATGAAGAACAAAAAAATAATAAACACATATGTATCAGAATCCCTTTTGGGAACATGTGCAATGCTCTCACACACTTACACATGTCATAATCCCTTGAGGAATAGGTGAAACACCACACACAACATGCAAATAAAATGACTTTCAATCACAACTTCAATGGCCCAACACTGTGCCTTATAGTTGTGACCTCCTTGGGTAAGGTTGAATCATCATAGCTTATGAAATTGAGAATTAAATAAATATTTTTTGTTGTTTTATTGTTTTATAATTTTTTGGAATTTTAATATTTAAGGCATCAATGGTAAAAATGAGAAAAAATCATAGGCTTTATTCACTGCACAAACATTGGACTCTGCATTAGCCAAATATTTCTAGGCTACACAAGCATGGTAGCACTCCGATAAATTCTAGCTACACTTGTGAAAGCATCAACTCAAAACATACACAAAGAGGAAAGGAACTCAACTTACCCAAAGAGCTCTTCACACAACTAGATACCACAAGCTCTAAAAAAATAACTAAGTATTAACTTGTTATGTAGAAGACCTCACCTTGGGTATTTATAGTTTTTGTGTAAGAACAAAGAGGATTTGTTAACACCTTAGCACTAATTAAGGCTTGTCAACACAAATCAACCAAACTCGAGACACTTAAGAGGCTAAGGTAGGTAAACCAAACCTACAAGGAAGGTGCATCAATGCCCCTATGCTAATGCAACAGGTGCATTGATGTAGGGTAATTAGTGCACCCTCCCAAAGAACCACACTTTTCCTTTTGGGTTTAGGTACAAGCTAGAACTTGAGGGGGTATGCTAAAAGGATCCTAGGGCATCCAAATGAAGCTGAAATTACCCTAAAGAGCCTAAAATAATGCATTCAACCTTAGAGTGTGTCCCAAGAGGTAAGGAAGCATCTAAGAGAGCCAACCACCTCTATCAAACACACTATACTATAAACACAGGGTGTTCAAAATAATTCCCAAATCTAGGACTTGCATTGACATACAATTACCACTAAATGCTTCATCCAGCATTCTACCCCATATAGAATTATACTTCTAATAGTAGTTCTCTAAAACTTACCCTTCAACTTACTAGGAATTTTTCTATCACATAGCACACCACTAGCTTCTCTTCATTTTCTCCATCCTACTTTAATATTTTTTTGTCACATCATTGTTACTATCACCATTCACTTGAACCAAATATCCCAAATATCTAAATTACTTACATTAAGCAACTTCTCAGTTTTAGATTATAATCTTTGTTTCTTCATTGCTTGCTTTTCTACTTGATGAGTCATCATTTGGATGACCGCAATATTGTGTACGCGATATCACAACCTGTCTCCTCATCTATAAATAAGAGGTAGACAGATCAGTTAGGCATTAGTTAGTTAGTAAGTAGTTCTTATTTTAAGTGTTTTAATTTCTTTCTCTCAACCCTTTTCCTCCTAGTGTATGCCCACAGTGTGGTGAATGTAATTGTACGGTATCCTTTATTCGAGTGTGACATACTTGGACATGCACATGACTAGCAATAAAGATTGAGATTACTTCATCATTGCAACATTCACTTAGATTAATTATTTATTTACTACTTTCCTAATTAATCTCTCTCACCCTTAAACTCCTATTAAAAGCAAAATTAGTACGACTTGATTACGAGCATTTAAGTGTGACTACTTGGTAACCCAGTAGCGTACCTAGGATCTGTGCTTAGTAATCCCAGTGGTAGTCGTGCACAAAGTCCAAGATGTGTATGGATAATCAAGGAATGAATGCTCATCCAACTTAGGCTAGCTAGATTCCTTATCACCCTTTCCCTCTTAGCTTAGTTAATATTATCTTCCATTGCCTTCAAGAGTAGCACTAGGTAGAAACACATCATACACCTCACTCTAGACTAAACCATACGTGACAAAGCTAATACTAGTCCAAGTGGGAAGACAGCGAACTACGACCTAAGGCTAACTATCTAGATTCCACAACTAGTCTGTTTGCAAAGTTTGACTAGATCGCGTGTGTAACGCTCGTATTCGTATGGTTGAGTGTAGGGGTACCTCACCACTCATCATTGGCGTCGTTGCCGAGGATGGTGCTAGTTATCTAGATTAGTTATATCATACAAGGTCATTGTACAGGACTTAACAATATATCTTTTAGAAAGAAATAATTATAAAAAGTCACATATAAATTCACACACAATTTCACAACCATGCCTCTCCTACAAGGTCACGATAATGCCACACTTAGTGAGGAAGTTCATTGGAGAACCAACGAACTATATGCCGATGAAGATTGGAGTACACAACCTAAATTGGGGATTTCTTATAAACATGAACAAAAGCAACATCATCCCAATGCACGAAAACATAACTTACCCAATGGCAATAAACCCCTACTGGCCACTACAAGCTTAACACAAATACAAGAGGCTATTTGAATCTCACGTAGGCATCGTAAAGAGAGCCATCTACCCAGGCTTGATTTAAACAACTTTTCCAATTTCTCAGAAGGCTATGACTTAGATCTGCATCAACATTTATAAGCCTTCTACAATTCCTACGCATGGAACAACATTGATAACGGTTGGCAAAAACTTAAGCTCTCTCCTATGAAACTCGTTGGCCAAGAAAAAGTATGGTATAGATCGTTAAAACCAAATTCAATACGATGTTGATCAACAATAGTAGAACTCTTTAATGAAAAATATCAAACCTACGCAAGAGTGTCAGCCTTGCGGAAACAAATCCAAGGATGGAAACAAGCACAACATGAACCCTTGGACATGGCCTTAGAAAGATATTACGCATTGTTAAACAACT
>MNCI01024031.1:487475-596194 GCA_015680685.1 Gnetum montanum | reverse complement strand
CACTTAGGATCATTTTTCACAATTCACGTGGGGAAGTTTTTCAAATTTTTCTCTACGACTTGCAAGTGTGACACCCTTGCTTTTCTACCTATATCTCGCTCATTGGTACTCCGATTTTAATTTCGTCTAAACCTGCTTCAACCCAGAGTGTTCAGCTTAGTCGTGGAAGAGGGACACCTACCGAATAGCGCCTAAATTTTTTGGAATTTATCATCATCCAAAGCACATTATCTAGGGTAATTAGCTATAACATTTAGAATAATTATGCCAGAAAATCATTTAATCCCTTTAAGTACACTAGGAAATTAAAATTGAAAAACCACCTAAGTAAAAAGGACCCACTACTATAATATTTCGGGAAACATCACATGGAGATTAAACAAATTAATTAATTAAGGCAAGCAGTAACGTATAACTTAATTTCAAAAACAACCTTACTAACGCTTGGCCCCATGTGATTGCAGATGGCCCCGAAACGTGGACAATAGGAAGGTCCTGCTCAAGGTGGAAGCAAATGACCTAGGAGAGGTGGAAGACAAGATCCTGCTGGACAACATGCAAAATAGGAGGAACAATCATTTAGCAATCATCAAGAGGATCCTCCTACCATACAATCTAGGCAGGCAGAAGGAGGAGCTGCTGCAGCACCTAAACAAGGACAACATCTCATGTTGCCCCAAGATTATGTTCAAACCATCCACGAAAAGTCCACATTCATTGCGGTGATTGTGAAATTAAACTTTGAATCTTTTGCAGAGTTCACTCCTAAGGCTGTTAGGGATCACCTCAAAGGATCTCCCTTATGGCCTACCCTCTCTAAAAGTAGTGTTTGGTACCTAGGGGAGATGTACCAATTCTGGCACAATAGGGAACAAGGCACCACCGTCAATATTTGTGGTGTGACAGTCAATTTCTCCACACAGGCCATTTTGGAAGTATTAAACCTTCCAAATACAGGGTCCAAGGTTGCTCAATTATCCACCCATTCTGACCCCGATGTGCGACAAGATTGGTTGGAAAGGACATATGGTAGAGATAAGACATTTGGTGAGTTGACGAAGGAAGAGAGGATCTACTTCAAAATTGGAACATATCACCTCTTCCCCATGAAGAGCTTAAAAAGAATATCAACGTATGTGGGAAGAGGATGTGCAGTGCTAATGGGAAAGGTTAATGCTAACCTACCCCATCTATATTTAACAGAGATCCTGAGGTGATTTGAGGAACAAAAGATAGGGAAGCTTGCCTTGCCTTTCTCTTGTCTTATTAGAAAGCTTTGTCAACATGCTGGTATCAGGGGGTACACCAATGATGTCCTCTAAAAAGCCCAAAATGCTTCCTATGCTGAACTGTTAAAGCCACCAACCGTAAGGAAAATTACTGGTAAGATGCTGGGACCAGAAGAAGAAGAAGAACAGATGGCTGAACCAACTGCAACTCAACTTGTAGGACCCAGCCAACCTCCAAGTACAGGACCCAACCAACCTCCAAGTACAAGACCCAGCCAACAACAGGAAGCAGGGCCTAGCATAAGCCAAGATCAATCGCTACCACCGCAAGACTACAAACTATCAATGAGCCATCTTAGGGCCATCGCTGAGACAGTCAGTTGGGAAAGTCATGATGATGCAGATCTCTTCTGCATCATTAACGATGTCATTCAACCCACAGTTTCTTTGGATTGCACAAGGGGTGAAGTGTCTATTCACACAGGAGGAGGGGAAAGTATATGGTCACAACAGATCTTAGGAAACACAGCATCTTTCCAGGTGTAATTAGAAACTGGTGAAGGAGCCCCTGTAGTGGTCATGTAACACCAGGATGCCACGGGAGTTGCAGAAGTGATTGCAAACCACATCAAAGAATCATTCAATGTACCTATTGTGCCACTGGCAGATCTCCTAGGAGCACGGGATGCTCAAACTTTGGCTAGAACCTCAATGACTCCTGTAGAACATGAGGATGTGCTTGATCGATTGCTCCAAACAGGAAAAATAATGACGTCCCTATTTGACATCCCTCAGGATGTTATGGCAATTCAATCTGACCTCATTTCCATGAAGGGGAAGCTGGTCTTACAAAAGTGAGGACCGAGCATGCTAAAGCAAAGGTGCAAAAATTACAAAAGCAGCTCATGGCCCTACAAGCAGCATAGCGAGATCCTTTACAGTTTTTTCCTACAAACCAATTGGACAGCTACAGAACTAAGAAACTAACCAAGCTATTAACGGAGAATAAAAAGGTGGCGGAAAAAAAAGAGAATGCTATTTGGGATGCCTCTGCAGCACAGGTGCAAACTCATGTGCATCTCAAAGCACTCAATGTCTTATAGGAGGAAAATAAACAACTTGTTGCCGACAACCTTCAGTTGACCTTTGTGGAAAAGCAAAAGAATGTTCTCAAAGAACACTTCCATTAATTGCAAGAACAATTCATCCAAGTCAACCAAGACATAAGCTATTTAGCCAGGGAGAATCAAACCCTCTCAATGGACGCGTAATTTGTCAAAAGACAACCATCGAAATAAGCGCATGGCAAAATGAGGCTAAACGACATGAAAAGCTAAAGGAGCACTTCCGAGACTAGGTGGGAATGTACAAACAGATCCTTGAGAAGGAGATCCATATGGCCAAGGCCCACATCAACACAATCAGTGCTCAACACACTAACTGGCAGGCCATATTGGACACATATGCCTTTGCCCACCAAGCAGAAGTTAAGAACCGGAACCTATAGATCCAAGATCTAACAAAATACATGGAGGTGGCAAACCTGTGGTATGCCAACCTTGCCATGTTAATAGTAGGGCACTTGAGAACAGAGCTGGAGTAGTAGGTAGCAACCACCTATGTCAAATACAAAGCAGAATTTACAGAACGCAAGAATTTATTGGAAAAATTAGAGATCGCAAATTCTAAACTTGAGGTGGTGAAAGCAAGCTACCAAGGACAAAAAGGTGTCACAACAGATCTAGCTTGAAGGCTTGTGGATTTCCAAGAATACAAAGATAAAGCTAGAGCCTACGAAGAGGAACAATGGGTTTTTGCAGCTTGGTATGTCAAGACCAATTAAATGTTTCCGCAACTACCCTGTCCGTGGGAGGTGCCAACTCCATCGAAAATCAGAACATTAGCATGGACAGCACAAGACCCTTGGACCGAAGAGGAGAAGCTCCAGGCCATACTCCAACACCATCAAGCCTCAAAACCTAGAACACAAGACAAAGGAAAAGCACCAATGGAGGAGCCACTGCCACCAAGAACTACATGAGTTCCACAAATTTTGTAGTTGTTGCACATTATTTGTGTTGTGTCTTTATTTTTTTTTCATTCCACACTGTGGCATAACCCCATTTTCACCATCCAATAATCCCATACCTATCCATTGTGTAATCACTGTAACTCGAGGATGAGTTTTCATTCAGTCGTGGGGGTATAATGAGTCATCATTTGGGCAACCGCAATATCGCGTACGTGATATCGTAGCCCAACCGTGCTATCGCATACACAATATCACAGCCTATCTCCTCATCTATAAATAAGAGGTAGACAGATCAGTTAGGCATTAGTTAGTAAGTAAGTAGTTCTTAGTTTAAGTGTTTTAATTTCTCTCTCAACCCTTTTCCTCCCAGTGTATGCTCGCAGTGTGGTGAATGTAATTGTATGGCATCCTTTATTCGAGTGTGATGTACTTGGACATGCACATGACCAAAAATAAAGATCAAGATTACTTCATCATTGGAGCATTCACTTAGATTAATTATTTATTTACTACTTTCCTGATTAATCTCTCTCACCCTTAAAATCCTATTAAATGCAGAATGAGTACGACTTGATTACGAGCATTTAAGTGTGACTAGGGGGGAACCCAGTAGCGTACCTAGGATCTGCGCTTGGTAATCCCAGTGGTAGTCATGCATGAAGTCCAAGATGTGTATGGATAATCAAGGAACGAATGCTCATCGCACTTAGGCTAGCTAAATTCCCTCTCACCCTTTCCCTCTTAGCTTAGTTAATATTATCTTCCATTGACTTCAAGAGTAGCATTAGGTAGAAACACATCATACACCTCACTCTAGACTAAACCATATGTGACAAAGCTAATACTAGTCTAGGTGGGAAGACAACGAACTACGACATAAGGCTAATTGTCTAGATGCCACAACTAGTCCGTTTGCGGAGTTCAATCGGATCGTGCGTGTAACACTCGTATTCATATGGTTGAGTGTAGGGGTACCTCTCCACTCATCACTACTAAAGGTGTACTTTACATATTCTATTTCACTTTTACTAATCCTCAACCCTTTTTGAATTTAAGGTGTTTCTTCAATTCTCCATTTTTGTAGCCAAGACTTCCTTGGATTCATATACCATAACAAGATCAATAGCAAAGAGCATGTAGCAAAGAATATCATCTTGAATATCTTTGATTACCCAATCCATAATAATGTCAAACAAATGAGGGCTTAAAGAAAATTCTTAGTATAACCTAACCCTTATAGAGGAGTCTAAAGTATTTTCATAAATAGTGCAAACTTGAGTTGTTTCTCCCTTATACATGTCTTGTATAACCTTTATGTACCCAATAGGAATACCCTTTCTCTTTAACACCTATTAAATAATTGTTCAGGGAGCTTTGTCATAAGTTTCCTCGAAGTCAATGAAAATCATATGCAAATTTCTTCTCTTACACTTGAATTTCTCTATCAACTAGCAAGAAGATAGCTTCCATAGTTGATCTTCCTGGGATAAAACCAAACCAATTTTTTGAAACAATTGATTCTTACATTAAATATTGTTCTATAAACATTTCCCACAACTTCATAGTATGGTTCATAAGCTTAATGCCTCGATAACTTCCACAATTTTGGATGTCTCCCTTGTTCTTGTAGATTGGTATTATTGTACTTCTTCTCCAATCATCTAGCATTTCCACCTCCTCTTAAATCATGTTGAACAAATTTATTAACCAAGTAATACCTATATGTCCCATAAACTTCCATACATCTATAGAAATACCATCAAATTCTATCAATTTACCATCCTTCATGTTCATAGGAACTTTATTTACTTCAAATGCAAAAATACAATATGTCACTACTTTGCTTTATTTCATATCTTCAACTTCATCTTTGGGGAATTCTTGCAAAAATACAAATTTTCATTGCTATGCTCAATTTCATATCTTCAACTTCATCTTTAGGGAATGCTAAATAGCCCCTAAAAGTAAATCCTCCAATGCTTCAAGACTTGATGCACCTAAAAGTCATTTTTACCCATTATTTCGAAGGAATTTCCAAGCAATTCCTTACTCATTTTTCACAGAAACCAAGCCCTTTTGTTGTTGTACTTTACATCCACAAAATGCCCTAGCATAGCAAATATGCTAAAAGAGCTCATTCATAGGAAATGGTAGATGTTTTACTCTCCTTTATTCAAGTTTAGGACCAGCCATGGTGGAGTTACTCCAACTAGAGAAATGGAAAGCAAAATTCCAAATAGGATTCTTGATTTTCAACTACTCAAATCAACATACTTATGGTTTAAAGAAAAATTAAATTTGAATAGAAACTGTGAAGGTACTTTCTATATATCTGTTACCATTTAAGGGGCTAAGGATTTTCTATATCATTAGATATTACCATCTCTTGTGTCAACCTTTTAATTTAAAGGGCTAAGGTTTTACTTTGAATCATCTTACATTCTCTAAAAATTATAAACTAACTTATTTAGAAGTATTTAGAATCATTTTCAAAGATTATGTTTTTTTTTTTTCATTTAGCTATCTAGTTGTGTAAGAAGTATTATGCAAGCATGAAGTTGCTAGAATCTCACAATCCAAGCATCTTCACATTCTACTTTCTATCAAAATAATGATGTATTATATATCTTGGAAGCATATAATCGAAGCATGGATAATCAAAAATTAGGTTTTATTTGGTAAAATTATAAATAGAGCATTTTTAAAAGACATTATACTTTTAAATTTATGATCATCAATAGTGGGTGAGGGTGGGGAGGTGTTGGATCCCAAAAATAAAGTATATTAAAATTTAAAAAAATTAGAGTAGAAAAGAGAGACCAAGAAGAAACTCATACAAACGTAGAGAGAAGAGAGAAACTTCAAAGCAAGAAGGAAGAAAGGCCTAATAGTTGTGGGAATGTCTAAACATGTAGACATCCTTATAACCAATCCTAAAGACCTCCCCTATGGAGAAGGAGAAAAGGAGCAAGCATAGCCCTTAATAAAAAACACCAAAAGAGAAAACAAAAGAGAAAAATTTAGGAATTCAACTAGAGCATCAATTGTTGAACAATGTCCCCTTGAACTGACAAAGAGATATATTTAGATAGAAAATCTCTTTGAAAAACCACATTACATGAAAACTTCCAGATGGCATAATGGATAAGAGGATGAAATCAACACCACGTATGAAGAAAAAATCCTTGAAGTTGAGGAGTATCACCAAATAAAACTTCATCCAAACCTAGCTAAAAGTCATGTAAATACCTACTACACCAAGTCCAAGAGCTATGAGCAAAGGGACAAGTAAAAAAATAATGGGTGAATGTATCTTCCTTGTTGCAGATAGGACATTTAGGGTCATGAATACCCAAATGAGAGCATCAAATACTAATAGGCAAACCTAATGAATCAAATACCACAAGAAATATCTAATCTTTGAAGGAAGAGAGGCATTCCAAATTTTCTGAATAGGTTGTTTCCAAACTTGCATATTGTGATTAACCTTCCAAAGATGATTGAATCTTGGCCAGATATTAGTATTAAAACTAATAAGAGTATACACAAGCTTCGATCGATAAGGAAAAACATGATGACCATTTATCCAAGATAAATCATAAAAACCATTATAAAAATCTTGAATCGTTATACTTTGATTCAAACTATCCAAAATATCAAAAAAGGTAGACTTTTTAGAAGCATTAACACCATAAAGACTTTGACACTCAAACCAAGTAATCCAACAATTGTGTATGCAAAGACAAGAAAGAGAGGAGATGCCAACCTTACCCCAAGTACTACAAAGACAAGGATGCTTAACAGCCCAAGGTTCACTAAGAAGAAATGTTATCAAACATAGAGGTAGAAACAACAATATTATGATCATCATTTATTAAAACTAAGTAAGATGTATGATTTGCATATTCCAACGGGTAATTTCATTCTGGAATGTTATGTCTCGGATATTCCAGGCATTGACCCTTCAAAATATAAGAATTCCCTGCCACATATCACTATCCTTTGCAGAAGAGGCCAAAATAAATGACATCTCCTATGACATTCTCCATGTGTTCCCCCACAACTTTTAAAGAGTCCAACGAATCCATTTAACTGCTCGATCGTTTACTATAATACCATTGATGCAATGTTGTTTAAGTTTCCCGAACATTGGACGCAATCTTTTTTGTTTAAATATTATCCACACGCATGATATTTTCACGCTTCTCAGAGCCATGCCTGCTTTTGCCCCTGCAAATTGTATTAAGAGATCTGCACGGGCGATCATAGCTTGTTGATTGATACGTGCGGTTTTAGTATTGATATTATTACGACTACATCGAATTGTTGTCGCATACGACTCTGTTGCTATTTAAACTCAACTCATGGGCTCTACAAATGTGTGGTTCCATGCATGCAAAAACCGCAAATACATCAAAGTCTTGGGTCATGAATCTGTATGCTGTTCCTTGTCAAATTTTTGCTGCCGGAAAAGGCGGTGGGTGCCGACATTTGAAGGTTGAAGCAATCGATATGAAACCATTTCAGCCCAATTGTCAAAAATTGGATGCCACTGGATACTCTTAAAGAAACCAGGTTCACACTAATGAATAAACCAGGCTGCGAAATCTTCGAGTTTAACAAAAAAGTTCTCATGCCTGTCTCTTAGAGCATCTGAAATCCTCCGATCCCACCAATTACTTTATTAACTCCGATCCCACCAATTCCTTTATTAATTTCAGTAGGGTTCACTTTCACTTCTGACTCTGAAGAATCGTAATTAACAGCAAATTGAAAACTTGGAGTCCTAAATTTCCAAAAAAGTACGTATTTTAAATCCATTTACCTAGTTCTTTTCTAGGCTACCAATCATCTGAAGTTCTCTGGAATATTGGATTATGCATTCGACCTTAGAGTGTGTAAGAGCAAACCACCTCTATCAAACACAGTAGGTGTTCAAAATACCTCCCAAATCTAGGACTTGCATTGACATACAATTACCACTAAATGCTTCATCCAGCATTCTACCCCATATAGAATTACAATTCTAATAGTAGTTCTCTAAAACGACCCTTCAACTTAGTAGGAATTTTTCTATCACATAGCACACACTAGCTTCTCTTCATTTTCTCCATCCTACTTTAATTTTGTTTGTCACATCATTGTTACTATCACCATTCACTTGAACCAAAGATCCCAAATATCTAAATCACTTACATTAAGCAACTTCTTAGTTTTAGATTCTAATCTTTGTTTCTTCATTGCTTGCTTTTCTACTAAAGGTGTACTTTACATATTCTATTTTACTTTTACTAATCCTCAACCATTTTTGACTTTAAGGTGTTTCTTCAATTCTCCATTTTTGTAGCCAAGACTTCCTTAGATTCATATACCATAACAAGATCAATAGCAAAGAGCATATAGCAAAGAATATCATCTTGAATATCTTTGCTTACCTAATCCATAGTAATGTCAAACAAATGAGGGCTTAAAGAAAATTCTTAGTATAACCTAACCTTTATAGAGGAGTCTAAAGTATTTTCATAAATAGTGCAAACTTGAGTTGTTGCTTCCTTATACATGTCTTGTATAACCTTTATGTACCCAATAGGAATACCCTTGCTCTTTAACACCTATTAAATAATTTTTCAGGGAGCTTTTTCATAAGTCTTCTCCAAGTCAATGAAAATCATATGCAAATTTCTTCTCTTACACTTGAATTTCTCTATCAACTAGCAAGAAGATAGCTTCCATAGTTGATCTGCTTGGGATAAAACCAAACCGATTTTCCGAAACAATTGATTCTTACATTAAGTATTGTTCTATAAACATTTCCCACAACTTCATAGTATGGTTCATAAGCTTAATGCCTTAATAACTTCCAAAGTTTTGGATGTCTACCTTGTTCTTGTAGATTGGTATTATTGTACTTCTTCTCCAATCATCTAGCATTTCCACCTCCTCTTAAATCATGTTGAACAAATTTATTATATGTCCCACAAACTTCCATACATCTATAGCAATACCATCAAATTCTATTAGTTTACCATCCTTCATGTTCATAGGAACTTTATTTACTTCAAATGCAAAAATACAATATGTCACTACTTTGCTTAATTTCATATCTTCAACTTCATCTTTGGGGAATTCTTGCAAAAATATAATTTTTCATTGCTATGCTCAATTTCACATCTTCAAATTCATATTTTGGGAATGCTAAATAGCCCCTAAAAGTAAATCCTCTAATGCTTCAAGACTTGATGCACCTAAAAGTCAGTTTTACCCATTATTTCCAAGGAATTTCCAAGCAAGCCCTTACTCATTTTTCATAGCAACCAAGCCCTTTTGTTATTGTACTTTGCATCCACAAAATGCCCTAGCATAACAAATATGCTAAAAGAGCTCATTCATAGGAAATGGTAGATGTTTTACTCTCCTTTATTCAAGTTTAGGACCAACCATGGTGGAGTTACTCCAACTAGAGAAATGGAAAGCAAAATTCCAAATAGGATTCTTAATTTTCAACTACTCAAATATGCATACTTATAGTTTAAAGAAAAATTAAATTTGAATAGAAACTGTGAAGATACTTTCTATATATTTGTTACCATTTAAAGGGCTAAGGGTTTTTTATATCATTAGATATCACCATCTCTTGTGTCAACGTTTTAATTTAAAGGGCTAAGGTTTTACTTTGAATCATCTTACATTCTCTAAAAATTATAAACTAACTTATTTAGAAGTATTTAGAATCATTTTCAAAGATTATATTATTTTTTTCATTTAGCTATCTAGTTGTGTGAGAAGTATTATGCAAGCATGAAGTTGCTAGAATCTCACAATCCAAGCATCTTCACATTCTACTTGATGGAGCATGTATTATATAGCTTGGAAGCATATAATCGGAGCATGGATAATCAAAAATTAGGTTTTACTTGATAAAATTATAAATAGAGCCTTTTTAAAAGACATTATACTTTTAAATTTATGATCATCAATAGTGGGTGGGGGTGGGGAGGTGTCGGATCCCAAAAATAAAGTATATTAAAATTTAAAAAAATTAGAGTAGAAAAGAGAGACCAAGAAGAAACTCGTACAAATGTAGAGAGAGAGAGCGAGAGAGAGAGATGAAACTTCAAAACAAGAAGAAAGAAAGGCCTAATAGTTATGGGAATGCCTAAACATGTAGACATCATTATAACCAATCTTAAAAACCTCCCCTATGGAGAAGGAGAAAAGGAGCAACCATAGCCTTTAATAAAAAACACCAAAAGAGAGAAAAATTTAGGAATTCAGCTAGAGCATCAACTGTTGAACAATGTCCCCTTGAAATGGCAAAGTGATATATTTAGATAGAAAATCTCTTTGAAAAACCACATTACATGAAAACTTCCAAATGGCATAATGGATAAGAGGATGAAATCAACACCAAGTATGAAGCAAAAATCCTTGAAGTTGAGGAGTATCACCAAATAAAACTTCATCCAAGCCTAGCTAAAAGTCATGTAAATACCTACTACACCAAGTCCAAGAGCTATGAGCAAAGGAACAAGTAAGAAAATAATGAGTGAATGTATCTTCCTTGTTGCAAATAGGACATTTAGGGTCATGAACACCCAAATGAGAGCATCAAATACTAATAGGCAAACCTGATGAATCAAATACCACAAGATATGTCTAATCTTTGAAGGAATAGGGGCATTCCAAATTTTCTGAATACGTTGTTTCCAAACTTGCATATGGTGATTAACCTTCCAAAGATGATTGAATCTTGGCCAAATATTAGTATTAGAACTAATAAGAGTATACACAAGCTTAGACCTATAAGGAAAAACATGATGACCATTTATCCAAGATAAATAAAAAAAACCATTATAAAAATCTTGAATCGTTACACTTTTTATCAAACTATCCAAAATATTAGAAAGGGTAGACTTTTTAGAAGCATTAATACCATAAAGACCTTGACACTCAAACCAAGTAATCCAACAATTATGTATGCGAAGACAAGAAAGAGATGAGATGCCAACCTTAACCCAAGTACTACAAAGACAAGACCAAGTAATCCAACCATTATGTATGCAAAGACAAGAAAGAGAGGGGATGCCAACCTTACCCCAAGTACTCCAAAGACAAGGATGCTTAACAGCCCAAGGTTCATTGTTAATAAAAAGCCACTAAGAAGAAATGTTATCAAACAGAGGTAGAAACAACAATATTATGATCATCATTGATTAAAACTAAGTAAGATGTATGATTTGCATATTCCAACGGGTAATTTCATTCTAGAATGTTATGTCTCGGATATTCCAGGCATTGACCCTTCAAAATATAAGAATTCCCTGCCACATATCACTATCCTTTGCAGAAGAGGCCAAACTAAATGACATCTCCTATGACATTCTCCATTTGTTCCCCCAACTTTTAAAGAGTCCAACGAATCCATTTAACTGCTCGATCGTTTACCATAATACCATTGATGCAATGTTGTTCAAGTTTCCTGAACACTGGACGCAATCTTTTTTGTTTAAATATTATCCACACGCATGATATTTTCACGCTTCTCAGAGCCATGCCTGCTTTTGCCCCTGCAAATTATATTAAAAGATCTGCACTGGTGATCATAGCTTGTTGATTGATACGTGCGGTTTTAGTATTGATATTATTACGACTACATCGAATTGTTGTCGCATACGACTCTGTTGCTATTTAAAGTCAACTCATGGGCTCTACAAATGTGTGGTTCCATGCATGCAAAAACCGCAAATACATCGAAGTCTTAGGTCATGAATCTGTATGCTGTTCCTTGTCAAATTTTTGCTGCCGGAAAAAGGCAGTGGGTGCCGACATTTGAAGGTTGAAGCAATCGATATGAAACCATTTCAGCCCAATTGTCAAAAATTGGATGTCACTGGATACTCTTAAAGAAACCAGGTTCACACTAATGAATAAACCAGGCTGCGAAATCTTCTTTTTCTGAAGAGTTTAACAAAAAAGTTATGAAATCCTCCGATCCCACCAATTACTTTATTAATTTGAGTTGGGTTCACTTTCACTTCTGACTCTGAAGAATCGTAATTAACAGCAAATTGAAAACTTGGAGTCCTAAATTTCCAAAAAGTACGTATTTTAAATCCATTTACCTAGTCCTTTTCTAGGCTACCAATCATCTGAAGTTCTGGAATACTGGATTATGAAGCTATGACGATGGAAAGCTTAAAATAATTCGAAGATCACTGTGAGTTTGATGGGAACTTAAATTAATTTCAGAATCTTAAAGATTACTTGTACCGGAGTGCAAAGGCCAATGATGGGCTGTGAGACGTCATGATTTGGCTGCTTCGAAAAACTAGAAAACAGATATAAAAAGTGGTGAGGAGCTGACACAGAATTGCAGGCCAGAGCGGCACAAACAGACATTTTACTGTATGCCTTGTCAAGTGGGCCAGGAAACGTCTGTTGTAAGGCTTTTTTCATGTTGGTATGTCCAAGTGTTTTCAACTTTACACGTATGTTTTTGTCAGCAAGCTTCCAATCCTGTGATCTGGTTCCGCATGTTTGCCTGCAACCCAAAAGCCGCATTTATATTCAATTGTTCTTTGGTGCTGTAATAATCACTGACAGATCATCCAACCCCTGCATGCAAGAAGATGTTTGAATTAGGAATTGCCTATTGTTTGCTTGGTTCTATCTGCATACTTATTATAATTTTGTATATAACGTTTATCAGAATTATTAATACCTTGACAGGTCATCCACCGTTTCATGCAAGAAAATAGTTCTAAATAACAATCTGCATTTGATTACCAACAAGTTTTGCATCCGGATTTTCTTTACCAGAATCTTTTGGAATGCCTAATCATCTTCTCTTGCCGTGACCAAAAGTATAAGCATCCACTAACATTTATGTTACGAATTTCGGTTTTATTTTACTACTTTTATTCTCAAGAGTCAGCTCTATGTGCCGGTTTTTGCTGCTTCGGGTTTGGTAGAAAATGGGTAGCCAAACCTATAAAGCAATCTTCATTTCTTTACCTAATGATTTGGAGAAAAAAAAAACCCAACAAATTATTGTCCACATATATACATGTTTCGAATGCTAAGAGATTTGTTCTTTATCCCAAACTTCACCGAAAGTTTATAACAATCCAAGCTGTTCAATCTTCATAATTGGATCACCCACCCTAGGTGATCTGGAGAAAGAAAAAACCAACAAATTATTTTTCACATATATCCATGTTTTCGAATGTTAGAGGTTTGTTCTTTATCCCAAAACTTCACCGAAAGTTTAAAACAATCCATGCCGCTCATATATCAGTTTTTGGAATTTAACTTTATCCGTTCTTTTACGAGAACCGTTACCAAAAGTTTAAAAGTGTCCAGACGGCTGGTATCAGCTTTGGAATCATGTTCATTCATCTCATATCTTTTACCGAAAGTTGACAACATTCCAATAAGTAGGCACTTTAATATTCAAGTTGGAATGGGGAAAAAGTTATTCAAACAAAAGTACCCAAACCAAAATAACCAGTAGGGACCCAATGGTTGCTAGCTGTCAGATCTCAACGTCCTCTAGACTATGCAGAGAACTTGCTTATATGGTCATTTCATATGCTCGACGATAATGGGTCCCATATGGACTTTTTTAGAACACTGAGAATGAGGTATACAATCAGATTGGTTGCTTGCACAGCATGCAAGGAAAACCAAGTTGTAAAGCCGATAGTATAATTTTAGTACATCGGAAAAAATAAAAGTACTAATTAAATGACAATTTATTTCTAGAAGCCAAATGCTAACTATAAAGCTTTTCTGAACGTGTCTAATACATTAATCCTGCACTGTTTCTGTCCAATGATATGCCAGTTTGATAAACTATTATCAGCAGATTGAATCTCTAGAATGTCAGCCTTCTCTTCGTTTTGTTTGGGGTATTTTTCCTACCATGAATACATATATATCCCCATAAAGGACTTTGTAATCTAAGGCAAATCAAAGTCCCAAAAAATGCTGGACAGGAGATGTATTACAATGCCCTGCTCTCTACACATCCCCTTCGATCACAGAAGCAATAAGCAACTGCAAAAGAGCAGAGAAAGCCGAGCAAACTTCAAGTACGACAATGAATGAGCCATCTGAAACAGAAAAAAGGCACCATGTCAAAAGAGTACTTAACATTTTAGACCATCAAACAAAAAATAACAGGATCAATAATGTTGAGCTGGTATCTAAAAATTGATGTGAACTAGTTTGTACATTGCTGACATGATGAGGATTCAATAGAAGAATCATAATTATACCTTGGCAGATGAAAATGTATAATATGGATCATCAGGAGTAGAAGATGGTGAACCAGCCGTTGTAAAGGTACCGGTGGACGTAGAACCGGTAGGTGTAGAACTAGTAGACAAAGTTCCAACCAAACCCACATTGTAGACCGGGGATCCGGTTGGTTGAAATAGACCATAGTTTCTCTCGGATGTTGGGCCAGGCTTCAGATCCTCATTAAACAGTGCAAAAATGTATGCTTGCAGAATCAATTTTGGCCTTAAAGGTGTCCCTACATTCTGAGCAAGAAGGCGAATCAGATTTCCATTATAGGTCTGTGCATTAGCAACACTTGCCCCTGCTTCACTAGCGTCTCCAGCAGAAGGCCATCCGGTTTCAGAAACTGTGACTAAAAGATTAGCATATCCTAATGCTGAAAGAGCCGTATAAACAGCATCAATTTGTGCATAAAGCATGTTATCATAACGAATGTTGGTGTTCGGATCAACAACACTATAATTTTGTTGGAACAGAACATAGCTCAGAGACACCTGGCCTGGGTCAGCCTTGTATGCAAAATATGGGTAAGCATTGATAAAAAATGGGGAACCAATCTGTGAGAGGAAATTCAAAAGTGGCTTCATCATACTTGTGAGATCTGACCTGAAAGATCCTGCTGATGGGGGGAATGAGTTTCCAAGCACAGCAAGAGAATGAGCTGTGGTGATTGTGATGTTCATAGCCGCCCCAATGCTAACAAGAGCAGAATGAATGTTTTGCATTGCAGGGACCAAATTTTGCATGAGATTTGTGTCAGTCCCTGTGTAAACTTCATTCCCTACTGTTATACCTGTGATCTTGGTGGCAGGTAAGTAGGCCTTGATGTTTTCGTTTACCCAGGCAGATGCCATGTGAGGGTCAGTCATGTTAGCAACATATTCATCTCCCAATCCAACAATTAACTCAATACCAGTGTTCGCAAATGCTTTGAGAACAGTCTGATTCACGCTGTAAAGCTTAACCTTCTTGATATTGTTAGCTTGCAAGAGACCTGCAACGTCTTCAGGGGGAGGTAGATCATTTGCAACTTGTCCATAGTTGATTCCTGTTGTTGAAGGGCTCAATATCGTCGAAGCAATTACAGCATCTAATCCTGTAAAATACAACTGCATTGAGTCAGAGATAAGTTCGTAGGACAGAAAATAAACATCATTAATTAAATAATTATTATGAAACAGATCCTACATATGATAGTCTTTAGCATGAAATCGGTTCCACTATCTCACTTGCAAGACAGGGCATTTAAAAGCATGAAATTATGTCCACAGGGTTAGTTGCATAAAACAGATGTTTCTTAATTCATATATCATAGTACCTACACAGTTAATTCCATATATGAAAGCGGATGAACTCAAGGCATCATGAAAGCTCAATTTTAAACAACAACTAACATCAGCTATTAAGCAAAGCTAGCGATATTAATTTATATACTACAAAGGTTAAATTCAAACCTCAAACTTTTATGGACTACAATCAAGTTCAGAGCTAACACTCAAGCATATATATCTCAACCATCTTACTATTCTAAAACACAATTGCTAATAGTAAAGACACATCAATTCTATTGAAGAATACATGTTCCAAGCACCTTAGTAATCACATGAAATTTGCGAACATTTCCCTAACTTCTTGAATTCAGAACATAAATTATCTAGTTAGGAAAGTAGGATTCAGTAATGTTAAAAATTCGAGAATTTAGTAAAAGATTTCATTTAAAGATAACTTTTTGGAAACCTTGAAGATACCATACAGAAAATAGTAAGATTACAAAACTTATCATCCTGTTCAAACCTTGAAAAGACAAAATCTAAGCCAAAATACTACAGGAAGAAAACTAAAAGTAGAGGCATTACTTCTGTATTTCAAAAGCTAAACCAAGAATATTAACAGATCCTCTCCCTTCTAACTAGGGACACAACGAAAGTACTCCTTCCCGCAAAAGAAGAAAAAAACTAAATAAAAATCAAAATGCACGCCAAACTCGCTGTCCTGAAATCTCAAAAACCGAACACAGAAAGCAGAAAACATCCGCTTAGCCCTAGTTTCGGCACAGATGCTCCAACATTCATTTCAACTGGCAAAAACGGGCACCAAATCACAAAGTTGGAACAAAAAGCTTTGCAGATTGGAAAGATTCTACTCACCAATGAGCGAATAATACAGCATACAGCAGCACAGGACTGTGAAAATTCTAAGAACTCTGAAACCCACCTCCATTGCCATCATGATCCAGCTTCTGCTCAAGAACTGCACCAAAATCCTTTTTCACATCACCCACAAACAAGAACCAATATCTCTTCCCTCCACCAACCAATGCAATGGAGTGCAGAGAGACAGAGAGAGAGAGAGATCAAAGATGAGGAAGTTCAGGCTTTTCAATAAAGGCCAAACCCACAGCCCAAAATTTTTTATTTTTTATTTTAAAGAAAAATTAGTGGTGGCTTTCGTCAAGGAGACTGTGAGTAAGTGACCGATGTGGTGGCATTGCACATGATGTGTCCTGCAGCGTCTGTCTGCTAGCTACTTTTTACACATCAGATAAAATTCCCAAAACCCATCAAAAGCTGAGCCAATACTTCAAGATGGGTATCCAGCACTTCTTTGATTTTACCTGCAACAATCACTGAATCACCAAAAATAACTGAATCCCAAAATCTCTCCTTCGAACCTGTATTTGATCAGTTAAATGACAGGTTCACATGCAGGCAGGGAGCTGCAACAGAATGTGCTTGTGCTGGGTGTTCTGCTTGTAGTTTTTCCTGCAGTTGGTTGCAGTGGTTCGTTTGTTTGGCCTTTTTATCTGTGAAAAAAAAATCAATGCAGTATACAGAGGAATCAATCAATGAGAATAACTGCGCCTTGTGTTATTGGCTGCCAATATATTCTTTGTAGAATAACTGCACATTGTGTTATTGGCTGCCAATATATTCTTTGAGAACATGAGTGCCTTTTGCATATTTAACGGCCAAGTAATTGAACCGTTTGAAATGCGTTTGATGAGGGGCTTTTTGTCGTGTTCTGGCTGTTTGGAACGTTGAACCCGGAATGGGGTGAGCCATCCCATGTTTAATGGCAATATGTGCTTGCCTTGGACCACTTTTGGTTACTTCAAGGATACGGACTTCATATCCGGAGAAATGACTGAATTACTTGGGATAAGCCTTTGGTATCATTGAATCGTTGGGTATGAATGCCTGAAAAGAATCATTGAATTGTTGGGTATGCAGCTACTAAGCTTCGGTTGGTCCACCTAAAGGAGATTCCTTGGATCACGTTGAAGTTTGCCAAGAGGAATTATGGGCTTTGGTTTTTGCATATGAAGATTATTAGGTAGCAATGAATGAAAGTCTTTCTCAATCTTTCAATAGAGGGGAAATGCAAGTTACAAGTTACCAAGATGTAATTCCGTACACTTTCATCAATAAATTAAAGAAAATATAGGAACCCATAATTTAATTATCATAAAGTTTGAGAGTGGAAAGAAAATTTAAAGTTCATCATATGCTTAACACTAAATAGACAACATGAAAAAAATATGGAAAGAAAACCCTTTTCAATTTAAGGACTTAGGTGTACAACCTAATAGGTAAAGAAAATTAACTATTAGTATGAAGGAAGATCCTAGTTCTAACAACATTTGCATCACCTTTCAAGGTATTGGAACCTAAAATAAGTGAAAATAAGTGAAACATAGGTACACCCCAAGATATGCAATCCAATTAGAACTTTATGTAACTTAGAATTGCCCACTAGAATCAAACCCATGACTTAGAACTTCTAAATCAAGTATCTTACCACTAGGCTAAGACCTCATTTACATCACTTTTCAACCTTCATGCTTGAACTTAAAGCAAATTTATTTATTAGATGCTACACTATCAATACTTTTGTGGATGAAAATTAAAAGGAGTTCTCAAATTTTTTGGGTTCTAAAAATTTTGTTGGGATCTTGTGCAACTGATCAGAGAGATGAAACAAAGTAGAGGAGAGGAAAAGAAAAAGAAAAAGAAAAAAGGTTCAAAATGACATTAACTTAGTAAAAGCATAACACAAAACGTTTTTGGGGAGTCTCACCTCTCAGTATGTTTTTTGCTTTACAAAGTTAAAAATAAAAAGAGCCTAAGTGTCCAAGTGCTAATATAAATTGTCCCATCTTAAAAATTTAGATGCTACATTATCGATATTTCAAGTGGAATTGAAATAAATTAATATTAAAAATATTTAGTGGGTCACATCTACGTTACTATGATAAAGGATTTGTAATGCTAAAAATTATTTCATCCATGATGTTCAAGGGAGAGCCTATTGGTAATACTAAATAATATTTCATCCATTACACTTCTAACAAGGACAACTACAACACTCGCACCATCTCTACCCAAAAGTAGCAATCTTATGTTCTTTAGGCCAAAGAATGAGAACATACAATGAATGACACAAAAAAAAATTTCTTTATCTTCATTTTATGATCATGAAAAATTTGATACACAGATCTTGTTCTTCATCCAAGGGTTGTAAAATATTTGATACAAATACCTTATTGATCATCAACAAAGAAGATTCTCTTGGCCAAATTATAGATATATATCTATAATTTGACCTAGAGAATCTTGCAAAGACTAAGTTGAATTTTAGTTCCTGTATTGTATTGAAAATTATACAAGTCATCATTTTATAGATTTGATGTATGTCATAAGAACTTTGGTTAGATGGTTGTGATTGCATAATCATAAGGATAATTAATTTTAAGCTTGGTGATAAATCTTGTGGTGCAAAATATTCTAAATTCTCATGGATTATTGTTTGCCATGCATGCTCCCCTTGTCATCCAAAATTTCATTCCTTGTGCATTATAATAAGAAGATACAAACATAGAAGTTGCAAATTTGCTTAAATTAAATATGTTAACATTATGGATGAAAATATTATTAATATTATTGATAGGCTCTCCTAGAGCATTATGGATGTAAAATTATTTAGCGTTGAATAGGCTTCCCTTAGAACAAAATATTACTTAGCTTTACTAATCTATAACTATTAGTGGGGCTCTTAGCCAAACAAAATTATTTAGCATTACTAATAGGCTACTCTTGAGCATTATGGATGAAATATTATTTAGTGTTACCACCTACGATTGATAGATGGCCTCTCAACTAAGAAATTTGAATAACAAAATTAAGCATGAATACCAAATCTTTCTTTATGGAAGACAATTTTATATTACTTGAATTGTGATGTGTAAGTAATAGATTTTGTACTTTTAAAAGGCAAGGTTGTTGAGTATTGTGTAGTATAGACATTGTTTTCTTTTACTTTGGACAATTTTTTTTCAAAAGTTATTTTAGTTAGTAACTTTTTTAATTATTAAAAGTTTTCTTTATCATGTAATGTTTTTTAAAAAAGTAAATTTTTTTCACGTAATTAGTGGTCAATTATGATAAGTTTAACTCAGTCATGTTGAGTTTAAGTTTTGGTTGAGATTGTTTTCTTTTTTATATAAAAGTAAAAAGGTTGATGTAATGTTTTCTCTAAAATAATGGAAGAAGTTGTCAATTGTCATATTTCTCAAGTTTTATCCTAGTTTTAATTTTTCACAATGAATTTTCTAATGATTTGATTTTCATAGTTCAATTTCTTAATTTCTCAGTTATTTCATAATACATTTTGCACAACATCACAAGATTTTACAATATCATAAGTATTTCTCCATTTAACCATAAAGCTTTCATTCCTCATCCTATTTACTATGCTCATTCCAATAATTGGTATTAGAGCAATTAATCCATTATCATGGCTACTAAACAAATCAAGACATTTCAAAGTGTTTTATTAGTTTTTATGGCTCTCAAGATTTTATTTATTGGTCATGTCTAAAGAAATCTCTCCTTCAAGTTCATGAAATATAGTAGTATGTTAATCTTGGTTTTGTTGTGCCTCCAGATTTGATGATGAGAGAGTAGAGGAATAAGCTCAAAAGAGATAGGAAGATTGATTCATTTGTGAAGATGATTATTTTTACTAGTGTTTCAGAGGCAATTTGAGCTAGAATCATTACTAAAGACACATCCAAGGCTTGTTGGAACACCTTGCAAGAAGAGTACAAAGGTAATGAGGTAAACAAAAAATTGAAGGAAATGAAATACAAGACTAATTTTGATAATTTAAGGATTACAAGAGGAGAACCTCTCTCTCATTTTTTTATAGGCTTCACATTATTTTGAGAAATTTGGAGGAGTACAATTGTGGCCTCACAATACAGCAGATGGTAAATAAGATGATGTAAGTTCTTTACAATGATTACAAATTCTCAACCTTTATTAAAATTATTTTTTAGATAAAAGACCTCTACATATATACAATCAATGAGTTAATTGCAAGTTTGAAGGCTTTAGAAGAATTGAAGATTTCAAATCAAAATGAGAATTCTTATGTTGTAGCTCCATGCCCATTAAGAGATGGAAGATTCACTAGAGGAAGAAGAGGGGAAGGAAGATTTAACTATTCAAGAGAAGAGAGGTAATCAAATGACACAAGGCTTCAAAATTTCAAAGGAGGATTTTAGCTAAGAGGTAGAGGTTTTTAGAATTTTTCTAGAGGAAGAGAAGGTCCTAGAGGTAGTAGGAGAAATTTCCAGCCAAAAGGAGGTTAAGATGCACCATCTTCATTAGTTCCATGATGCAGCTTTTGTGGCAAGTGAGGCCATTATGAAGAAATATGTTGGTAGAAGATTGGTATTCAAAATCTCACAATTCAAGATACTCAAGAAGGAGAAAATATTGCATCATAAGATAGTGAAAAACAAAAGATAAATTGTCAAAATAACTCAAATTTTGCAACATTCACCATGTCTAATAATATCACTTCAAGTACATGGATCCTTGACAGTGATTGTTCAAATCACATGACTCCTCACAAAGAAGCTTTTATGAAGTATAAGCCCAATGGCAAGTTGGGCATAATCAAAGTTGGTGATGATGAGAAGATTTACATTGAAGGAATTGAAAATTTCCTTATTACTCTTAAATATGAAATTCAAGTATAGGTCCATGATGTTTTATATATTCTAAAATTATCTAATTCTTTGCTTTAAGTTGGACAAATGGTGAAAAGGAAAAATAAGGTTGTTTTTGAAGATGACATTTGTACAATCTTAGACTCAAGAAGGATCATAGCCAAGCTTCCAAGGCTAAAAAATTAGATCTATTATCTTGGAGCCACTTTTTTATAGAATCATGTTAATGAGACATTTGCTTTTATAGCTAAGACTGAAAAGGCAAGATTTTGACATTGGACACTTGAGCAAGTGATGAGTCATCGTATGTTTGACTGCGTTGATGAAATCCCATTGATGCGTACGCATACCCATCAACGCATACACATCGATGGAGTATCTTGTCTTGCCTATATAAATGCATGCATCTACTACATTTATGACATCTTATCATTAGTAGCTTAGCCAAACTCTTGTAGTTTTGTCATTTCAGTAAGTGCCTGTAGTAGGAGTTGAGAAGTGTACAAATCTTTATTCACGCACTAATGTACCTAGACACCTTGATGTAAACATCAATAAAGATGAGCTTTCTTGATAAACCTTGCAGCAATTGGAACTTAGCACAATCTTTAGTTAATGCATTTATTATTCATGCAATTTACTTTAATACATTCAATTAAGTAATTAATAGCAGATAATTAATGCACATAAGTACAACCATCTCAAGCATACATTAATGCTTGGTAATCCCAATAGTGCTTAATGTTTGGTATCCCAGTGGTGTTACAATGTGTTTAGGATATGTACAGTGGATGGGAATGGATGCTTATGTTAGGATTAGTTAAGCATTAATTATTTATTAGATTAATTAAACATTTAATAACCATATTTTCTATACTTAGGCAAATTTAATGAAAATCATAAAAGTTATACAAATCATATGCCTCTGTTACACTTAACCATACCATTGTGCCTCGTAAGTGGAACTGGAAAGACAAAGATTTTTCCCTTAAAATTCATTACCTAGATCAAGTGTATTTAGAGAGCTAAAGTCTATGGAATTCAATCATATCACTTAGTGAACACTAGTGATTTGTATGGTTGGGGGTAGGGGCTACTCATTGCTCATCATTGGCACCATTTTTGGGGACTTTAGTTGAATATTTGCGCCATATAGGAGTTAGTGAAATTATCCAATGATGTTGTAACAGAGCTTAAAGTTGAAAGCATAAAGGAAAATAATAATAACAATAAAAGCACATGTTTTTCGCAAGAGCTAACATGGCTTCTTCTCACACAAAAGAATCTCTATCGCTATTCAAGTATACTTCCAATTAAAGGTAGAAAGGCCCAAAAACACCTATGTCCTAGCAATGCAAAGTAATCTATAGTCATCCAAATGAGTATGTTCCATATTTCACCTTCATCCTACACTAAGATGAACAACTACGATGGAGGGACTTGGAGGGCAACATCGTGTTGTTGCCTGATCGATCTGTTCTTGCGGCGTTGCTCAACAATCTTATGAGATTGGGCAACTAGGGGCTCAATGCTGAGTATGTTGTACAAGATCATGACTACTAGGATTATCATCCTATAGATGCACAATGGAGAAAAGATTGGTAGATGGAGGCATGCTATGAGGCATCGAAGTGCAAGCGGTTCATAAACCCCTTGTTCCTACTAGGCCAAAAGGAAGGAGAGGATCCCTTCTCAGGGGATTCTCAAAACACTAACTCTTCTTTCCTTCTCTTTAATCAAGGAACCCTTAACTAGAATTTATAGTCAATTGTAAATAACCTTGGTTCGAGAAAGAATGGATCCCATGATAATGGGGGCTCCAAAGAAGGAAGTCAAGGTAGGAACAATGATAGGCACCATAATAATGATAAACATGATGATCATGACCATGACCTAGTAGGCATCATTTTGATGCTGGTCCTCCTTCCTCTTTGCCTTCTTCGTTCTCATCATCTTCCTCCTCTAGCTTTGATCAAAGCTATAGAGAGAGAGACCGTGATGGAGGTGATTAATAGGATAGAGATGATCGTAGACCCCATTGGAGTAGTAGAGACTAGGGGCATGGGTAATCAAGGGAGGTCTACCATAGAGAAAGAAGGGACAACAAGAGGCATGATAAGCATCATGGCCATCACAAGGGTTATGACTATGATGAGCCTTTGCTTGCAACCAAAAATATGTTGAACATTGCAAAGGCTATAAGGATTTCAATGAGACACATGAAAGATAGATAGATCAAACAATTGGACATCAACAATATTTCCAAGTTTGAAGGAGGATACAACTTTGATCCAAAAAATCATCTCCAAGCCTTTCATGAGGCATGCACCTTACAAAATGTTGAAAACGAATGGAAAAAATTGAAGTTGTTTCCTAGGATCATTATCAAGGAGGTTGAAAGCTAGTACCTCTCCTTAGAATCGAAATCAATTAGATGATGGAGTATGATGCTTGAGCTATTCAATGACAAGTATCAAATGTACTTCAAAGTGTCTAATCTAAGGAAGTAAATCCAAGGGTGGAAGAAAGGAACATATGAATCCTTGAATGTATCCATGGGCAAATATTACTCTCTGTTGAATAGATGCCCAAGCCATGGCTTTTCTCAAAGGAAGTAGCTCCACCATATCATAGATGGGCTTAAAATAGAAACAAGGAGAACTCTTAGGGTCTATGCCCAAGGGAGACTTTCAGAACTAAGAGTCCATAAGATCTAAAGGATGATTGAGTAGGTGGCCAAAGATGAAGGTGAGCTAAGATAAAGGGAAAGTGCAGAGGAGTACAACTAGGACCCTTCCATCCACAAAAGGGAGGTTTGATTTTGTGATAATGAGGAGGAGGCACCACTTGATGAAGTGGTGTAACACAAGACCTTGTCAATACAAAAATTTATTTATGAAATATTGGCAAAGGTAGATAAAATGTGGGACTTTTGGGACAAGAAGTTCTAAAGTACTCTCAGAATTTTAGAATAGTCCAAAGAGCAAGGTAGCAATCATGACCAAAGGAGAATGAAGGAAGTTGAATGTGCCCATCAGATGGGTAAGGGCAAAGTTGTTGCCATGGAAGAGGTTTTTGATTCTAAAATAGATGATGATGGTTGATGTGACATCTACACAAATCCCCTTAATGATGATGATGGTTGATGAAAAAGTATGTGACCTCAAGGGGATTTGTTAGGTTCTTCTCTTAACTTCCTTAAGCTCTATAATTCTTCACTAGTATACCATCATTTTTATTGTTGATCAATAAAAATGAAGCATGTCTTTGCATGGTGTAATTCCTGGAAAAAAAAACAAATAAACGATAACAGGAATTTAATTACACTACTTAGATACAATAATGGACTACAAGCACTAGTTATGGGGCTATTAAGACATGTTATCCATACCTAAAGACACCCCTCTAACTAAGGTCCTACCTACTTCCTTATTTTCTTTTCTTTTCTTCTTCTCTTAGAGTGATGGTTATCCTTTGGGGTTGTTGTGAACTTTTGATGATTGAAGAGAAGGAATATGTCAATGTGAGATCACTGTGAACATAATTGGCTTGGTCTAGACTTGGAACAGACTAGTATCAAATCATCTTAATCATACTTTTTACCAAGGATCTCATGTGACCATGATGTAGACTGTGCATCCATTGTTCTCTCTCTACCATTTTCTTACCCCATTTTCTATCACCTCATTGTCTTATATCCTGGCAAACTAGCAAGTTTTGTTTTCTAGATAGCATAATCTTAGGAAAATTCCTTAAATGGGTATGGAATTTAACTTAAAATAATCATTCATCATTCTTGGTGCCCATGGGCTCCTTGTGATGAAGATATGTAAGGGCTTAATAGGTATATATCTGCTTTGGAAAGGACCCACTTACATTTCCTTTGTTTTACCTTAAGTTAAAACTTCCAACCATGGGTTGCTTGTGCAATCAATCATCTTGATATTCTTATAGCATCTAGTTTTTCTTTATTTGGCATTAGAACATTCTTAAAGAACTCATCCAATATGTTCTAATTGCTTCAAATTTGTAAAAAATACCCTTTTTTATATTGTTGCTATAATTCTACATCTTTTTGGGTTTCATTTGGCTTTTGTTTCATGCCTAAACTCACCCAAAATTCCTCCATTTTCTAAGTGAAAATATAGTTAAGAAAAGCTGCATCAACACAGCCCCATTCATGTAGCCGCATAAGTCAATGCAACCTCGTCAATGTAGCCCCATCAAGGCAACATAAAAAGCCTATAAATGCATGTGACACTTAGCTCATTTTTCATCATTTTCTCAAAGTGCTAGAGGAATTTTTGTAATTTTTCAAAGCCAAAGAATCTTCTAAGTGTCATAACTTCCAAACTTCTTACCTGATTTTGCTCATTTTTTTGACCCTTGAGCTACCAGAGATATGCTTTATGTTGTGGGGGCCTCAAAAGTTAGTTTTTTCATGGAAAAGTTTTCAAAATTTTTCTAACTACCCATGAATAAAAAATATTACAATAATATTAAAATAATAATAATAAAAAAGTTAATATTAACAAAAAAATTCTTTAGATGGGAATAAAATAATAATAAAATAAGATCATAAGCTTGTGACCATGAAATAAGAACTTAAATGATAGAATTTCAACATCTAAATAATCAACAAAACTCAATCTAACAATGGATGGTATCTAAAAAGAACAAAGGTATACCTAAGAGCTAATCATGGATTATGTTTATGATGACAAATTACACCCAAGAGAGGACCGTAGGTGGGAGGACCATTGTAGCCCATGGAGAAGCCCAAGGTAGAATCTATCAAGCAAATTTCAACTATAGAGATGAACCAATCCAAGTAGGATGAGGTCCCAAGACCAAGACCTATCTTGGAGATCATACTTATTGAAGTCTACTTAGAGAGGATCCAAACTAAGAAGGTCCAAAGCTCCATTCTGCAAGAGTTAAACTTTAGGCCATTCTTAGAATTAGCATCGAAAGATGTTAGGATACATTTGTAAGGGTTTACTTTGTGGTTAATTCTCTTTAATAATGAGGAATAGTACATCAAAGAAACCTACCTATTTTGGAACAACTAACAAGGAGATGCATCAATGGACATTACCATCTCCTACTCAGTTGAAGCCATTGCATAAGTACTTAGTTTACCCAACACTAGGACAAAGTTAGTAGAAATCTCAATATAGGAAAATCCTAAAACAAAGAAATAATGGATCTAGTAGTGCTATGGGGTGAACCATAAGGAGTAAAGTGTCCTAACAATGGTGAAAAGAGCTTACTTTAAAATTTTGGCCTATCACCTTAATCCAATGGTGATGCCAAGCAAGGTGATAGCTTTCTCCAACAAGGCATGTATGGCTCTAAGTAGAAAATTTCTCATCAACCTACCCCAACTCATCTTTCTTGAAATAGAAAAGCATCTCAAGGAAAATGAGAATGGTAGGAAGACATCTTTTCCATGCCTAATTAGAAAATTATGTAAAAGGAAAGAAATAGCTTACTATTTCAACAATTTGGTTCACCGCACTCTTGCCTTATCATGGTAAGAGATGATGAAAGATAAAGCTGCTGCTAAGCTTTAAGAAGAGAATCAGCCACCACCACCACCACCTATAGCCCTAGAGACAGCACCAGAGATGTTAGCAACTATAAAAAGACTTTAAAAAAATTAGGCAGAAGTTGCTATAATAGCAATAAGGCTCTAAAGGTGGTGGGAAATCATTCATCTACCATCAAGCCATGAGCCACCTGAACGAGATTGTAAGGACCATTAGCTAGTTGGATAGTGAGACAATTCCATTAAATTCTACAAAAAGAAACTAGACACTCATTCAATCTAATCTCAATGTCAAAGAAGTCACTATGTCCATTCCAAGACAAGCATTTCCTAAAATTTAGGGAAATGCATTAGCATTTTCTATCATGCTAGCAGAAGAAGAAGGGGTGATGGTCCTAGTAATGCCACACAAGGACTAGGAAATAGCAACAAAGGTGGTAATAGACAAAGTTGTGGAAGCCCTCAATGCTCTTACTGCACCTATACTAGACATTACTGCCATGGTAAATATCCATGCATCAATAGAAGTAGGGAGTAGATGGATGAGTGTTATCCAACACAAAGAAGTATTGGAACAACTAGTGGAAGTCATGCAATCGCTTCTGGAGATCTTTGATCTCCCAGATGATATAGTAGCAAACTAGTCATAACTCTTAGAGATAAGAAGCAAGTTGCTAATTGCCAATCATAACTTGAGGAACCCACTATTACTAATCAACGATTGGATACCAAGGTTGAAAAATTATGAGCCTATCTCTCTGATCCTGCCATTCTTAGGTTTGAAATAACAAGAAATGAAGCTGTTCAATAGCTTTAATAGAAGTATTAAGAGGCCAAAAATGTCAAGAAAATGATGATCTTTAACAGGTTAGTGTTGGAAGCAATGGAAAAGAATAATGACCATGACCTTTCACAAGTTCATAAGGAGAAGTTTGTTTTCACCTATAATAACCATCACCTAAAGAATGTTGAGCAACAAAAGGAATAAATGGTTGAACATATCCACTAGTAGTAGAAGCAACTTACCAAGTTGAACTAGATTTGAGGAGGTTGGCTACCAAAAATAGGAACCTCTCAATGGAGGAGGTTTGCACCCTTGGCTAGAGGACTACAATTGATATTGCTACTTGGAAGAATGAAGTCCTAAATTTGAAAAAGTGAAGAATCACTATAGGAATCAAGTTGGAATGCTTAAAGAGGTCAATAAAAAAATCAAGTTGGACAAGGCAAAAGTTAACAAGGCTGTCTAGCAACTCTAGCAAAAAGGTGATGCATGGCAATCCATTTTTGATGGACTAAATGCATAAAGCCAAGCAAAATTTACCTAAAGGAGTTGTAGATCAAGGAGATGACAAAATAAATGGAGTTTGCCAACCTTCATTATGCAAACCTGGCAATTCTAATAGCAAGAAGGCCAAGGATAGAGTTAGAGAAGAAGGTCATCAACTCCTACCTCCTCTATGAGATGGAGTTCAACCTCTATAAGGATACAAAATAAAAGTTGGAAATATCCAACATGTAGCTTGAAGTTCTCTTAATTACCATGCTTGTAGAATATCCTAACACCAACTAATCTAGGTGAAGCAACATGAGCCATCTACAATTCATACAACAAAGAGGAGAAAATGAAGGCACTCCTAGATACCCTTAAGTTTCTAGCAGCAACAATGGTAGCAGTAGGACAACCTCAACCTCTAGTAGTGCTGAGATGTGATGAAGGATCCTCAAAGCCATAACAGCCTCCAGCTCTAAGCACTATCTGAAGACTTCATCCTACCTTTGTCCATTTAAGAGGCTCTTATTATTTTTTATCTAAGTATCTAAATTTTTATTGTAAAATACACCAATTTTTGTAATCCATACAATATGGCACTCAAAGTCAATCAAAGTCAGCAAGCTAGTTAATTAGTCAATAAATTTTCATAATTTCCTAAATTTTGTAAGAAACTCAATCTCATTTTTTATTTACTTAAGGACAAGTTTTTAGTCAGTCGTGGGGATATGATGAAATGTCAATAAAGCAACTACATTGATGCATGTCCATTCACGTAGCCCCATTGATGTATCTCCATTGATGCACTTTAGGATGCATTAACATGGGTATGTCAACACTAACACAAGCATTGCTTATATAAATGTGCACATCCCTCGCATTTATGACACCTTTCAATCATTTCCTTAGCTAACACCTTACAATTTCTTCTTGTAGAAGTTAGAATATTTTTTCTTCTAAGTGCTTGCATTATGGATTCAAGTGATTGTATGGCATTTTATTTGAATGAACATGTACATGGACACATTTACATAAGTGGAAATAAAATCGATATTTCTTCTATCCATTATAACACTTGGATTAGTATAACTTTAGTTTCCAAAAATTTACTTTATATGCAATTTACTTTCTAATTATTGAGCATTTAATATTATCATTTATAAGTAACATGAGCACCACTACTTTGCGCAAAATCTATTCATTCTTGGTAATCCCAATAGTGGATACTTAATACACCTGATGAGCAACGAGGTACCCCTATGTTCAACCATACGAATATAAGCATTTCATGCATGATCTGGTTGAATTCCAAGGACTAAGTGCCTATGCGCCTTTGTAGAACAAGGACGGGTTGGTTGATCATTGTCTTCCCAAGCTTATTGTATGTCATGATTGTATGGTTAAGTAAGCTTGAGGCATATGATTTTTATATCTTTTATGTTTTTATGTCATGTGCTAATAAGGGAGAAGAGAGATAACTAAGTGACTAATTTATCATAACTACTCATTAACTAAGTTCTAACTAATCCTAACACCATTATCCATTCCTACTTGTCGTACACATTCTAAACCAGTGCAACGCTGTTGGGATTACCAAACACTAATCGTTATTGGGTTACCAAGCGTTACACACATGCTTGAAGCAGTTGTACTGAGTGTAATCTAATGATTTACTTAATTGATCAAAATGGATTGCTACGCTAATAGCATAAATGTAAAGTGCATAAAATAAAATAAATGCATAAGAAAATAAAATAAAATAAATGCATAAGAAAAAAAATCTCAAGTACTACAAGGATGAATCGAATAGCTCGTCTTTATTGCAATACACAAGGTGTGCTCAGGTACACAATGCTCGAATAAAGATCCATCCACACTTAGACCTCCTACTATGGGCACTTGGAAAATACTCTAACTTTCAAACAAACTACAAGAGTTTCGCTACTTGACTGGTAAGATACTTATTTTCCAATTGTGTGCCTGGGCACTCTATTTATAGGCTTGGGAGCAACTACTCTAATAATTAGAGTAACCACTCTAATAATTAGAATAAACCACTAGAGTAATTACTCTAATAATTAGAATAAACTGCTAGAGTAACTGATCTAATAATTAGAATAAACTGCTAGAGTAACTGATCTAATAATTAGAATAAACTGCTAGAGTAACTACTCTCATCATATCTCCATGACTGAATGAAAATGCATCCTCGAGTTCCTTACAAAATATTGGGAAAGGTATGGGATTATTGACTAATTGACAACTGATGGTGGAATGGGATGACAAACTCAACGCGCCCAGTGAATGGATCAATAAGCATATTACAACATTAGTTTTCATGACCATTGTGGTGAACACTCATACATAAATGACATCCAAGCCTTTATTTGGTAGCTTGAAGAGGAAGATAAAAAAAGAAGCTGAAGCATGTTGCTTCCAATGCCAAGGTTGCACCTTTCGTTGCTTATCCATAGCCACACCACCAGACTTGCAACTTTCGTAAATGCTCCAGTTCTAGTCCATCCTAAGTGCTTCCTCCAAGCCCAATCCATTAGTTTTATGATCACCATCTGCACACACAACATAGTCACAAATGAGCAAGGATAGATAAACCACAATGTAGTTGATACCTTGCCTCAATATGAAGCGCATTGGCTAAGTTGTGGTTATGGAAGAAACTGGTTCGGAGATTTATCACTAGTGACTACCCAAGGTGTAGGCGTTACGCAAATGGTAGAATGGAAAAAATTGAAAAAATTTTGCCAGGGCCCCCACAACTAAGAGCGAACCTCCAGTAGCTATAATATGGAAAAACATGCAGAACAAGAAAGATGAAAAATATCAATGGTAATGCCAATAAAATGGATGTCATGGATGGGGATGAAACAAGAAATGATTGATTGCAGGAAATGTTTAAGGATAAGAAGTTAACAATTGCACCAAAAAGGAATGCTAGTGGGTCCTCCCCAAAGCATGCTCATGCCTTTTATGCCCTAACAAACCCACAAACCAAAGAGTCCATAGGCTCTATGAATGTCATTTCGAAGAAAGAGTTAAAAACTTACCGATAAGAATTCACCAAAGAAAAAAAATGCATCAACCTAGAATGGACTAATGATAAAACCGACAATGAGGTGGAAAAATGGGGAGAAAGATGGAGAGGAGAGAATGGAATGGAATTAAAAGAACAAGGTTGTGTAAAGTCCCTTGTGTATTTTATGGTTAATGTGACTGAGTAGAACTCATCCCAAATCTAGAGACAAAAAAAACCATATCTAGTGACCTCACATCAACACACTTGACCAATCCATCCACCTAAAGCAACAAGAAAGCTTCTGCAAAGAGTCACCACAATTCTGAGGAGAGTGATATGGCCTAGTAGGAAGCAAGAAAGGACCTTAGTTAGAGGGAACCTTCAGGCATGGGTAACATGTCTTTCCAGTGCCATAACCAGTGCTTGTAGCCCATATTGCTTTATCATGTCTAAGGGGTGTGCTTTGAATTCTCACCTTTTTCTCTTGTTTTTATTTTTTTTTTTTTTTGCGTGAGAAACACACCATGCAAAGACTTATTTTTTTTCACTCAGCTTCCCGATTTTTGAACAACATTAGAATGTTAGAAAACCCAAGAAAAAGCATCCAAGCACCCAAGAGAATGGCCAACACAAATGCATCAAATCCCCTTGAGGTCACACACCCTTTTCATCCTTTGAGTCTTTCCTTGGTTTGAAAAGTACCCAGCCACCAATTCATTAAAAGTTTACTTACAAAAAGGGACTATATAGTTCCAAGCCAAAGGAGATCATAGAGTTGTATGGATGAGTGGATGATGTGGACTCATTGCCTATTTTACCAAAAGAACCATACCTTAATATTAGTATCATAATTCAAAGGTAAAAACCAAACATTAGCAATCAATATGATATAATTCAATCCACCATCATGAGCACTTATTGGATGATGAATAAAAGTAAATCAAGCAAACAAAGAAATAGTAAAAACATGAATGATGGTGTAAAACAAAAATAAGAAAATTTGAAAAAATGTTTAAAACAAAAATTCAAAGAGAACTGAGGGCCTAGAATGGTTAACATAGGTGGCCATCTCCCCCATGACTAAGTTGGAAGGAGGATATCCGAAATAGTGAGTAGGGTTGTCCATCAAGAGAGGTAGCATGTGTACTAGCTTTGTCCTAAGCTCCTAGAAAGGTTTGCTTTGTTGCATGTTGACCAAAAGTTTCTTATCTAGGCTCTCAAGTTTGTATATTGTCATGGACCCTGAAGGAAAAGTTGCATAAATAATATAAGGTCCTTCCCACGGTGTTTGAAATTTAGTACATTGTGGCACATGTGTGGGATTCTAGTAGAGAACCTTATCTCCAAGCTAATATTTAACTTTCCTAATTCTTAGATTATGACATTGTTTATTGAAGGCCTTGTGCAATTTGTTAGATGATAGGGTAGCTAATCGATCTTCATCTAGTAAGTTTAGGATTACTAACCATTGTTTCTATGCTAGATCAAGGTCAAGGTTGAGGTCACATGCTGTGGATAGTGTACAGAGCTCAGTTTGAATGGGAAGTGTTGGTAATTAACCATACACTAACTCATAGGGAGAGTATCATGTAGGGAGTTTCCATGTGGAGCGGTATGCCCAAAGAGCATCGTTCAGTTTAGTGCTCTAGTCTCACCTAAACTTGCTAATTGTTCTTGTCCATATCTTCGTAATCTCCCTGTTAGTGACTTCAGCTTGACCATTCGCTTGGGGGTGGTATGGTGTTATCAATTTGTGTTCAACCCCTAAGCATTGCATTAATTTCTGAAAAGTTACACCTGTGAAGTGTGTACCATTGTCTAAAATAAGTGCACGCAACACACCAAACCTATTTATGATTTGTTTTTGAACAAATTGTGTAGCTATAGATGATGTACAATCCTTAACAGTAGCTACTTCTACCCATTTTGTTAGGTAATCAATGGCAACAATAATATAAGCTTTCCCATTGGACATTGGTGTAATCAACCCCATAAAATTAATTCCCCAAATGTCGAAGGGTTCTAATAGTTGAATCCATTGTTGCAAATCTTCCATTCTAGTAGTCATTCCCCTATCATGTTGACAACGCTCACAAGATTAGATGAAACAATGGGCATCCCAAAATAATGTAGGCCAATAATATCCTGCAAGTAAGATCTTGATGGTTGTTCGTCTCCCAACGCAATGACCCCCACAAGGACCCTCATGCGCATCTTGGAGAACTCATAGTTGATCTATATTGGGAACACACCATCAAACCAAGCCATCGAAACACACTTTGTAAAGTTGTCCATTGATCTCCATAAAGTACTTGGCTTGGTGAAGAAACTGTTATTTCTTCTTAAGGTTTAACTCTTGTGGTGTTTGTTGGATGAGGAGATAGGTAAGAATGATACTATACCAATTTGTCTCCATGGGTGATTGATTCTTCACTACACCAACAAAGAGGAATTCATTAGGTAAATGATCAGAAATTGGATACTCATCCTCTTTTTTGTCCCATCGCAACCAAGATAAATGATCAGCAACTACATTCTTGGTGCCCTTGTGATTGATCATCATTAAATTGAACTCTTGTAAGATTACAAGCCATTGTATGATACGAGCGCTTACCATTGGCTTATTCATGATGAATTGGATTGCATTATGATCTATATGTACATATACTTTATATCCTAATACATAGTGTCTAAACGTTTCTAGTGCAAACACTACAGCCATTAATTCTTTCTCTATGATAGTGTAGTTAAGTTGTGCACCAGCGATACTTCTACTTGCATAGTGGATGTAATAAGGATGCTTCTAGTCATCTAATTATGTAAGTACGACTCTTAAAGCATAGTTGGACATGTCAGTCATGATATGGAATGGTTTGGACTAGTTAGGAGCTTGTAGAATGGGTGTTTCTACTAGCTTCTGTTTCAAAGCTTGGAAATCTAATTCGCATTCCCTGGTCCACTCAAAAGGTACATCCTTTGTCGCTAATTCTACCAATGGTTTGGAAACCTTTGAAAAGTTCTCAATAAATCCCCTATAGTAGCTAATATGTCCAAGGAATGACCGAATACCTTTGACAATTTCTAGTTGATGGGTAATTCCTTGGATAATTTTGATTTTCTTAGGGTCTACCTCTATCCCTGTGTGTGAGATTTTGTGCCCTAGTACTATGCCTTCTTGGACCATCAAATGACTTTTTTGCCAATTGAGCCTCAAATTGGTTTCTGGACATCTTTTTAACACTTGCTCCAACCGATCCAAGGCTTGATCAAAGTATGCTCCATAAGTGGAGAAGTCATCCATAAAGACCTCCACACCATTCCCTATCTGCTATTGGAATATGCTTAGAACTAGTCGTTGAAATGTTGCAGGGGCATTACACAAGCCAAACGACATCTATTTGTATGCGAACGTTCCCCAAGGACTGGTGAACATAGTCTTGGCTTGGTCTTCTGGGGCTATTTGTATTTGGTTATATCTGCTATATCCATCCAGAAAACTATAATAGTGATGCCTTGCGATGGTGTTTGAGACTTGGTCGACAAATGGCAATGGAAAGTGATCTTTGAATGTTTCCATATTTAGTAGCCTAAAATATATGCACACCCTCCATTTGCCTCCCTTTTTAGGCACAATAACTAAGGGGCTAACCCATTCGCTATCAGCAATGGGGTATATGAACCCAGCCTTGAGAAGCTGTTCAATTTCTTCCTTAACTACTTGCTTCAGCTTAGGGTTCAATCACCTCTACAGTTGTCTTCGAGGCTTCATGGAGGGGTCAATGTAAATTCTATGTTGGCATATCCTAGGATCTATTCTAGTTAATTTGGGATATGACCAAGCGAAGGATTCCAACCATTTATTTATTACCTTCAGTAATTCTTCTTTCTGTTGAGGAGCAATCTTAGCACTCATAATTACCAGTTTTTCATTTTTAAGGAATGTGTATTTCATACTGGTGGGCAATGGTTTTAGCTCGAGGGGCTCTTGCTTAAATTTCTCAAGGATTTCCAACTTCCCCTAGTTGATATTTTCAAGGTTAATACTTGGAAGTTGGTGGTGGACTTGCTTTAATGCGTCTATGCTATCGATGTAAGCACAAGTCAAACCCTCAATTGGTTCCATGCATCTGAGTGAACTACTTTCTTGATCAGCTATCAGCCATTGGGTGTCTTCCTATCATGTGGCTGCTTCATATAGGCATCTTTGTATGTTAATCACTTGTGCACACTGATTGCATGCAGACAATGCTAAACTTTGCACAAACCACAACCTCTGCATGTATTGACACCCTGTGTCACTATATGTAATGCATGGAACTTTCTTCGTCTCGATCTTTCTGAATGTATTTTCCTTTGATATTTCTAGGGGAAAGATCATGGATTCCTAGGAAGGCATTGATGGTGCTTAGCCATGCTCTTCCCATTATGATTAGGAAGTCCCCCTTACCATTGTTTACCTGAATCACTAGGAAGTCAGTTGGGTACGACCACCCACAAATAATGGTAACAATGTCTTCCACCAGTCCCAATGGGATAGTGATGGACTAGTTAGCCAACTCTAGACGGATGTTACTCTTTTTCAATGGAGGCAAGTTCTAGGCCTTGTACATTTCTTGAGAAATCAAGTTGACACCCAAACCTGAATCCAAAAGAGCCTTGCACAACACATCTCCAATGATTTGTAAGTATATCAAAGGACTCCCAAGATCAGAGAATTTCCTAGGAAGATGGCTAGCTTTGATATAATCGATGATGGCATGTGTTAGCATGACCGTATGCATTGAGTGTGGTGATTAGGTTGAAGGGGACTCCAAAGTTTTGATTGATACTGAAGCATCTAAGGAATCAACTGCTTGTAATTGCAAGGGCTTGGTTGGTCTGTTAGTTCTAAAGAAAGGTCTTTTCTTCATGTGGTTGTTAGAACCAAAAATAGGTTGAGAGTTAACAACCCTCGTGGTGTTACATTGCTGCAGCTGGGTTGGGATTTCACCTTGCATCGTAGGAGTAGGTGGTAGTGGAGCTATTGGTGGAAGAGATATGGTCAGATGAGAAGGATGATATGCTTGTGGAATATCGCCTCTAGAAGAGGGAGTTCCATAATACTCGTGGGCTTGGTAGTGAGGTTGAGGAGTAACATGACTAGTAGAGTCACGTGGGGAGATTGGCTACTGCACGTAATATTNCACCACAGACTCCTGCAGATGTGAGATTATAGGGCAACATCTCTTAGGATGGTCATATTAACATATTTCACATCCACTATCATTTTCTATTTCCGAATCCACAACCTCTTTAATGATGGCAACTTTGCCCTTACCCTTGCTACGTGCATGTTTAGCCTCTTTCTTTTTTCTTTTCTCACTATCTTGCTCTCTAGACTCCTATACTATTTTAAGAATAGTTTGAAATCTATTGTCTAGGGAATCCCACATTTGGTCTACCTTTTCCGAGACTTCTGATGTCATCTTTTGGATAGACAAAGTTTTCCTATTCACCATCTCTTCGAGTGGTGAATCTTCTTCATCTTCACAAAATCTTACTCCCCTCTTTCGAAGGGAATGATCTCAGTTATACTCTTCCGCACTTTCTCTCTTCTGTAGCTTACCTTCTTCCTTAGAAACTTGCTCCAATAGTTTTTGAATTTGATGGAACCTAAGCTCAGATAGTCTCCCTTGGGCATAAGTCCCAAGGGTTCTTCTCATTTCATGCCTTAGTCCATCCACGAGATGGCGTAGTTGATCCCTTTGCAAATAACCATGGCTAGGACAATGATGTAATAGTGCATAGCATCGGCCCATGGTAGCATCTAAGGGTTCATGTCTTCCTTGTTTCCAGCCTTGGATTTTCTTTTGCAAGTTAGACACTCGGGAGTACATTTGGTACTTGTCATTAAATAGTTCTAACATAGTACTCCACCTATGAATGGATTCCAGTTCTAAAGAATGGTACTAGCTTTCTGCTTCTTTAACTAATGTATGTGGGGACAACTTAAGTTTTTGCCATTCATTCTCTATGTTTTGTAAGGCACATGCATCATGGAATGCTTGTAAATAATTCTGAGGATCAACGTTGTATCCTCCTTCAAATCGTGGGATGTTGTTCATATCTAATCTCTTGATCCTACTATCTTTCTGGTGCCTTGTTGGAATTCTAACAACCTCAATTATGTCTAACATACTTCGAGTAGCGAGTTGGGGTTCACTGTGATCGTCTCATCCATGATGTCTATGATGCCTATGTTTTTCCCTACTCTCCCTTCTTCTATGTCATGACTCTCTAAAGTGCCCTCGTCGCCTTTCCTAGCTATTTCATCTATGACTTCCACTTTGCCTACCTTTATCCCCATGATTTTTTTCTTTATGAATACATTCGAATATTGAAGGAGAGGGTGAAGGAGATGGTGAAGGTGGAGAAGAAGGAGAACCGTCACCATAATAGTGTCTGCTACCTTCTCTTCTACAGTTTTAGCCTTGATCGTGATTACGATCAGAATGTCCACCTTTATCATGAGTTTGTGTTCCTTTTTCGAATCCTTTTTGCCCATGGGTATCAAAACCTGGGTTATGAATAGCGGAATGAAGGTTCTGATACACAACCCCTTGGCCAAAGTCAAGGGGAGGAACATCGTTGTGTGGGCGACTGCCTGAGGTAGGTTCACCACCCTCATTTTCACTCAAGACATGTGGGGCATCTTAGGACCACTTACCCTTCAAAGACTTATGATGTCTCTCCTATTGCAGGTTCCTTTGATAGTGTGCCTCTGTGGGACAGTATTCTCTTGAGTCATGGTCTTGCACAATGTATTCTACGTGTAAGTGTGGCATGCCAATTCGTATGAGAGCATGAAGAAGCATGCTCGGGATTGAACGATCGAGAGGTAACACTATGTTTTCTTCTAAGTCTCGCCAACGCAGTTGTTCATCTTGATGGAGGATAAAGGTGAAGTCTGGTATATACTCATTGGGATGAATATATACCACTCGAACTTGTTGAGGGATTGACGAATCAATGTCATGTGTATTATGCCACTAACTGTTTCCTATTTCAGACCTAGGTAGTGAGGTGCTTTCATACGAAGAAGGAGATATACTTATCTATTCAATGTGCAATGTATTCTTGTTTATTCTTTTCTCAATCAACCCTAAGGGTTCCTTCCATCGATGTGAATGATTTCCTAAGTTCTAATTAGCGCACAAACAACTAAGTCCTTGGCAACGGTGCCAATGATGAGCAACGAGGTACCCCTACACTCAACCATACAAATACAAGCATTTCATGCACAATCCGGTCGAATTCTAAGGACTAAGTGCCTATGTGCCTTTGTGAAACAAGGATGGGTTGGTTGATCGTTGTTTTCCTAAACTTACTTGTATGTCACAATTGTATGGTTAAGTAAGCTTAAGGCATATGAATTTTATATCTTTTATGTTTTTATGTCCTATGTAATAAAGGAGAAGAGAGATAACTAAGTGACTAATTTATCTTAACTACTCATTAACTAAGTTCTAACTAATCCTAACACCAACATTTGTTCCCACTTGTTGTACACATCCTAAACCAGTGCAATGCTACTGGAATTACCAAACGCTAATCATTACTAGGTTACCAAGCATTACACACATGCTTGAAGTGGTCGTACTGAGTGTAATTTAAAGATTTGCTTAATTGATCAAAATGAATTGCTACACTAATAACATAAATGAAAAGTGCAAAAAATAAAATAAATGCATAAGAAAATAAAATAAAAGAAATGCGTAAGAAAACAAATCTCAAGTGCTACAAGGATGAATCGAAGAGCTCATCTTTATTGCCATACACAAGGTGTGCTCAGGTACACAATGCTTGAATAAAGATCCATCCACACTTAGACCTCCTACTACGGGCACTTGGAAAATACTCTAACTTTCAAACAAACTACAAGCGTTTCGCTACTTGACTGCTAAGAGACTTCTTTTCCAATTGTGCACATGGGCACTATATTTATAGGCTTGGGAGAAACTACTTTAATAATTAGAGTAACCACTCTAATAATTAGAATAAATTGCTAGAGTAATTGCTCTAATAATTAGAATAAACCACTAGAGTAACTGCTCTAATAATTAGAATAAACCGCTGGAGTAACTGCTCTAATAATTAGAATAAACTGCTAGAGTAACCGCTCTCATCATAAATGTGCACATCCTTTGCATTTATGGCACATTTCGATCATTTCCTTAGCCAAACTCTTACAATTTCTTCTTGTAGAAGTTAGAATATTTTTCCCTCTGAGTGCTTGCATTGTGGATTCAAGTGATTGTATGGCATTTTATTTGAATGAACATGTACATGGACACATTTACATAAGTGGAAATAAAATCGAGATTTCTTCTATCCATTATAACACTTGGATTAGTATAACTTTAGTTTCCAACAATTTACTTTATATGCAATTACTTTCTAATTATTGAGCATATAATATTATCATTTATAAGTAACGTGAGTACCACTACTTTGAGCAAAATCTATTAATTCTTGGTAATCCCAATAGTGGATACTTAATACACCGAATAGTAAATACTTGGTAATCCAGCAGTGTTAGTATATGTTCAGTATGTATACGGAAAGTGAGAACAGATACTCCATGTTTAGGCTAGTTAGTTAATTAAGTAGTTGATTAATTAGTGAATTTAAATAATGAAATATTTATTTACTTAATCATTTAGTAAGTAGAGAAAATAATAAAAAGTATCAGAATAAATATCTTATACCTCAACCATACTTAACCATATGTATAGATTAACATAAGTGTTGATTGGGAAGACAACAACTAACAATTACCAATTTCATTGTCTAATGATATCAACCACTTAGGTAAAACACTGTCCATGGAATTCAACCAAATCAGGTGTACACACTAGTGATTCATATGATTGGGCATAGGAAATACCTATTGCTCATCACTTTTATTTTTTCTTTTTTTCTTTTTCATTTTCATTTTTTATGTTTTCATTGTTTGTTTTCTTTTCATAGTTTTTTATGATACATTTGTTGGTTTTCTACCATGCTTTAGTTTCTATGTTTTGTCTTATGTTGCTTCTATTTTCTCTTGTCTTCAAGGGGTATGAGGTATTGTGATGATGTGGGTGGAGGGAGGGGGATATAGTCCAGTTAGAACTTTATAACTCTGCATTATCCATTAGGATCAAACTCATGACTTGTAACTTTCAAAGTAAGGGTCTTACGAATAGGCTAATACCTCATTGTTAATTTTCATGCATATGGGAGGTAGGGGAGAGGGGGTGTCGTACCTTAAAAAATGAATAATGATATTAAAAAAATTATAGTACATAGAATTATCAAAGAGAGGGTTCAAAGAAAAAGCCCAATAGTTATGGGAATGACTTACCTTTCTCTGGTTTAGAAGTACCTTTATGGGTTGTCACTTCTTACTAAAGGATTTCTTGTATAGAAAAGAAGAAAGTTCTCTTTGTAAGAAAAAAAAATACATCAATCGTAGATAAAAAACAAATAGCAACAAAAGCTGAAAGCTTTCCATCCTTAAGCCTCTAAAACAAAAAGAAATTAATACTATAGAAAATAAATTAATTATTTAGTTTTCAATGAAAGCTTTTTTCCTTGAAGTTGTAGCTAAAAAGCAACATCTTTAAGAATATGATATTTTACAACTAGGAAATAATTACACACTGAAGCTTCCAAATAGAGTAGAGAATAAGGGGTCGAAGACAATTCCAAATGCAAAGAAATGAAGTAGACAAAGCAGGCTAATCACCAAAAATAACTTCATTGATGTTTGGTTGAAAGTTATAAATTCTGGATATCCATTTCCAAGCATGCTAAGAAACAAGACACTCAAAAAAAACATAAGAAAATGAGTCTTCACTTCTAAAAAGAGGACATTGAGGAGAAACATTTCCCATATGTTTAAGATGAGTGCCAATAGGAAGACCTTGATGAATAAGATATCATAAAAAATACAAATTTTAGAAAGTGTAGCAGCTCTCCAAATATTGTTTGTTTTCCTCATCCAAAAGTGCAATGATAATTACATTTTCCATGCCTTATTGAATTTGTTATGAATTTGTAATAGTCTCATAAGCAACTTTTGGATTAAAAGGAAAAATATATTTGCCATTCTACCAAAAAAATATCTAAAAAAGTCTGCTACAAATTATTGTCAACTTTAAATAAGTTCTCAAAATTAGAAATAAATTTTTCAAAATTCTCTTTCCTCTTTCTGTTCAAACCATAGAGGCTAGAAGCTTCATTCCAAATAATCCATCTATCATGCATACATAGACAAGAAATTGCAGTGATACCAAATTTGCTTCAAGTGGTACACAATTTAGATGCATTAGAAGCCCAAACTCCTTCATTAAGAGGAAGACACCATGGGCTAATTTGCTTAAGCATATCTTTTGAAACTGTAATATGATTGTAATTCCAATATTTACTAAACTTGCACCATGTCTTTCAAATTTGTTTAAGAATTAGAGAACCAAGAATAGAAATGGCCTGAGGAAAAAGAAGCTAGTGAAGAAAGTTATTAGAAGACCAACTATTATCATTCTTAGGTTTTTCTTATATAAGTCTATTTCTTAAAAGCAACATCCAAACATCATCTCCATTAATGCATATGCCTATTTAAAATGATGAATAACATGCCTTCATTCTCTTCTATAAGTCCATTTGGCTAATGGTAACATAGCTCAATGGTAACTTTTTGGCTTGTCTTCAAACTTTGATTATGACATGCATTGGGACCTACCGATATAATCAATGAGTTACTTGGTACCTTGAAGTCCATTTACCTAAATTGAAAAAAGTTTAAGCAAAATGCCAAATTATGTTATTATTAACAACAAATGGCAAGGAATGTTCAAAACAATGGGTGATTAGGGATGTTCAAAACTAAAACTATTTGACTATATGTATGACATAATAATATAAGTTAGTGTACCCAATGGAATTGAACTTATGACAAACCACAAGTCACAAGTTCTAATCTACTAAGCAGTGCATCACTAACCCTAAAGAGAGAAAACTTACAAATAACTTTTAAAATATTGTTATTGTTGCTAATTTTTATCATGGCCTAGACCCTAAAGATCTATTTTACCATTCCATGTTTTGCATAATGCCTTATATACAAGTAGTAACCGATTGGAATCAAACCTATAATGTGTTAACATTTAAGTTACACACCTTAACCAACAAGTCACATTTCCTTATATAAAATACAAAAAGATTGACGTTGTCCCATAATAATCTACAAATTACTTATAAAATGTAAAACACAAGGAGACTTAAAGATCTATCTTGAATCACACTCATCTTAGTCAACGAAAATATTTTTGCAATTTTGTATCCATGACAAAGAAAGAGATTATACCTCTAGTACAATGATGTTGATGAAGAAGTTAGAAATCCTAGATTTTATGTTATAAAATTTCCTTGTCTTAAAGCTTTTTTTATTTCAAAGCGGGGTGAGAACACCTCAAGATATATAGTCCAATTAGAACTTTATAACTCAACATTGCCCACAAAAATTGAACCCATGACTTAAACTTTCAAATCAAAAATCTTATCACTAAGATAACACTCATTCTAAAAGGATCACTCTTCCATATAATGCCAAAGATTGTTTTAAATTGTCCTTGCAAAATTGTGTCTACTCGAAAAAAATCAGTTGTGGCAAAGAAGTTGGGAATCGTAAATCAATACATGAAAAACAATATTAAATTTAGCTTGGTCATCTTATCGTTTGGTTGAAGATTTCATACAAAACTTGGAAGGTAGACATGTTCCTGGTTTTATTTAAGAAGTTTCTTTGTCGTTCCGTCAAACCGAAAATTTTTATTTTCATTCACCATTTATATTATGCAGGAAAGAACCGTCGAAATTTTTTATTTATTTATTTTTGGCTGTGTGCTGGAGGATTAAGGCAAGATCATGACAGCGCTTGGATCTTGTAGCAAGCTCAATATCAAGAGCCTCAATGTCTTTAGCGTGATCCAAGATTAAGAAAATAAGAATACATGACGATCAATGATCATTTCTTTGAATTCTCTGACGACAAATACGATAAACAGGGTTCCGATGCAGGACCACCAGGGCTGAACCCATCATGAAAATGTTCACAGAGGTACTACCTACCCTAAACAAAATCAAATGACTTAATTACAGAAAACATTCTAGACAAAAACTGAATAAACCCAGAACAATCCTAATACCGTTACACAAACCGGAATCAAGATAAATGCTACATGGTCAATGCAAAAAACGCCAAACAGAGCAAGCCTATAATCTGTGCAGACAAGTTGGTGTGCAGTGATGGGGCAGATGAATGAGGAGGGACAGAGGAAGCAGGGGAATTTTTTGCAGGGACAGTGGAAGGTGCTTTACCTGTAGTTTTAAAGGGAGTAGCAGAGGCAGAAGAAGGAAAATTGGAAGGAGAAGGAGAAGGAGAAGGAGATGAGGACGAAGCAGGATGAACAGTTACAGCCATTTTCATGCCTCCTGCACAGTGCCCTGGAGTGCCACATATGAAGTACTTGTTCCCTGCAGACTTGAGAGTTATCTGCGTGTTTCCATTGTTGTATGTATTCAATGCATTGGTGGTGGTGCATGAATCATACCCTTGCTTGTTCACCTCCACCACATCATGCAGTGATGAATACTGGAATGCTGTGATGGTAGATTTCGTAACCACAATGAATCAGTCAAAATTCGTTATAACTGTCAGATTCAGAAAAACATGATAACGAGTCTTTAGTAAATAGTTTTTCATAGCTAAATCCAAAACTGAATTTGGATGTATGTACACAAAAAGAGCACAGAATTCTGTTAGTCAAAGCAGTTAAACGAGGCAATCACTTTCAAAATGCGGTTGACATGGCTAAGTATAACGACACCCGCGCACATTTCTGTCCCTCACAGGCGGCATGGAACTTGCCCAAAAGTAAAAAGGACAGCCGTCAACAGTTGAACCACACTGGTCAAATTTCAACGTAGCCAAATGGCAAAACTAGAAATTCATTAGACATCTCGAATTTAAACAGCTTTTTAATTGCAGAGCAGCATCTTAAATTTTATTAACATAGTGTAGTTGCACACTTGTACCCACAAACCTTGCCAAAGTCCCACCGCAGTCCAAAATGGTTAAGGAAACAAAAACCAACTTAAACAAAAAAGAAACCAAAAAGCCCAAAAAATCATGCTCATTAACTCTAGCTCTAATTTTAAAAATTGCTTCTCAAGTTTTAACGCTTGGGTTCAGGAGTCCGGCTATTTGCCCTTTTGGTTATGATGGAGGATGCCTGAACTGTGCATTAAAAACTAAAACTAGAAAGAAAGAATTGCATTTGCACACACTTAGTTGAATTCTGACTTACTGAGAACGTCCCCAACATCGAAAGTTTTGCCTTGAGCCCACTGGTTCAAGAAAGTGCTTGCATCCCAGCCTGCAGAATCCCCCACAATGTACTGAGCTGCCTCTGTCCTGACTAAATTCATGACCATCATGAATAAGGCCATGTTCATGACCACCCACATTTTCTCCATGTGGAAGCAAGCTTTCCTGAAATGCAGCAATGATGTCCTTGACGCTCTTTTTCACTCTTTCTTACAGATTCCATGTTGTGGGTGTAGCTGGTTTTTATGGGGAGTGTAGCCCAGCAGCTCCCCTCGTCTCTATCTTGAGCAGTTAGGTTAGGTAACAGACGTACCGAAAAACACTCTGAATGGGTGGGGAAAGTTATCCAACCTTCCTCCTCCTAGCTTTTTTGTTGCACTGGTCTCTGGGTTCCCATTGCTTCCAGTTAGGATTTGGTAACCTGCCTCGAAACTGGACAACAGGAAATATGAACCTTCAAAAGAGAAAATAACACATACATGAATGATTGTACAGAGTATAAACAAGGAATGATTAACTGTGGAAGTCAGAGTGTCAGTGATCTACTCCAACAACGATAAAGTATTAATTCAAGTTACAATAATGTTGATTTAACACTGCTGTTTCTTGGCTGCTATAACTTGTCTGTTTGCAAGATTCCAATACACTTTGCACATGCTTGGCAGCCATGCAGAGTTGTCCCTGCAAAACTGTTTAAGAATGAAACATTTGTGGGTAAGGTTGTGCAAGATCATTAACGGCTTCCATTTGCAGTAAACCTGTGTGCAGGATAAACAATGCAGTCAACGTTATTATTAGGGTAGAAAAGCTCAATTTGAACGTAAGGAATGTGAAGCAGAAGTGTACGAATATTATGCGCAAGGGCTACAGTTGACTTCTACGAATTTAGATATAGTTCCACCCAATTACCAAGTTCCTATTCTAAAGTTTATGGTTTGACTTCTACAAATTTAGATACAGTTGCACCCAATTACCAAGTTCTTAGTGTAAAGTTTTATGGTAAGTCCGTTTCATTTGAGTTAAAACCAAATCATTTGTTAGATGGTCGTTCAATAGGTTCATTTTTGGAATAAAACCAAATGGTTAATACCCAACTTCCCATAATAGAAAGGTTGCTTGTTAAAAAATACTCATTAAAAAACAGGTTTACATTTTCATTTACAATTCATGCAATGCTAGATTTCTCATGTGATAAGTTATTTCCGTAAGTTATATTATTTCTATAACTTATATTATCAGTATTATTTGGCAAATTATCATTGAGTTGAATTTTTTATTACGATTTGAAAAATAACAGAAAACTTAAAAATATTTTTGGTTGGATATATTCTTTCAAAGTTGAAAGAGTGTATTAATTCTTAATATTTTATTTGAACAATAAACATAATAATAAAATTTAAAATCTAAAAACTTCAATAGAAAGATGTTATTATAAAGGAAAACTGTGACTGCAAAAACAGGATATTGAAAATCCAGATAAAATAATGAATTCAAAACAGACTCAAAAAATTGCTAAAGTTAAAGTGAAATTTCTACAGATGATAAATGAAACATAAAACCACACTGAAGTTCAATTAAAAAACAAAACAAAAAACATTACACATGGTACACATGATAAAGCTGAATACCTGTATGCAACTATTTTTATTATATCCATGCGGACACATTAGTGGACAGGAATCACATAACTTATAATTGAAACCAGAAAATGGCATCATATCTAAAATGAAAATAGAATATGCAAATTATCCTTATTACAAATAGTAAAACATAAATAACATATATCATTGGAATATTGCAAAATGGATTTCTTCAATTAAAGGAGAAATCTCAACTAAAATGTGAGTTATATAAGCTACCAAGGCTGGCTCTAAATCATTTTATCTTTAAAATAAAAAGGTTCAAACTATGTTAACATTGAACACTCTACTTAGAATTTTCGTTACAAATTTACTGGTCACCTAGACCCTTTAGGTTTATAAATATGTATTTCAATTAGGTCTATAAATATGTATTTAAATTACAATTTTAGTTCAGTTTCGGAAGAATAACCTGAGCAAGAAAGCTGTTAGAAGAAAAAACAATTTTCCCCATCATCTAAATATATTATCTGCTTTTTATTTATTTTTATACAATTGGAATCCTCCTGAAACCAGGTGCTACAAGCAGAGCTCAAGCCCACAAACTACGACTTGAAAGGTTAACATATTACCAAGCTTCTCCAGAATTAGCAGAGACATTCATGCAATACAAACAGCGTATCTTTCGTCACATACACAAGAGTGCACATTGTTGCCACAGTTAAATAATACCTGTGCGCTTTCTTTTCGATTACTAGAACCAAGAAATTTCTAACTGCACCCGAACTTTTTACTATTAATAAAATCTTTTTTTAGCCTGTTGAAAAAACATGTTTTATGTATGGTCTACTTCAAAGAAATATAAATTTACATCACCTAGGCTAAAAATAACGAACAGCAGAAATTGAATTTCTTTAGACAAACTAAAAACAACAAAATTTAGTATTCATTGTTAAAAGCTCCATTTTACCAAAATTGCTGGGGAGGATGGGGGTGGTTGTGGTGTGGGGGGCAGGTGTTGAAAAAATGATGTGGAATCCCAGAATGTTTTGCACTAGTAAAACATTTTACAGTCGAATAAACTTGACATATGGCATACAAAATTTACACAACCTAGATTCACCACAACGGTAAAAAGTAGGTCAAGAAACTACCTAAAGAAATTTAAAACTATAGCTGCGTAATGAAGGCTAGAACAACATATTATGATTCCATTATGTGTGCATCTTTCACACATCACCCGCGCCGTATCCAGTCAACTTTCTTTTGTATAACGATGTATCAAAAAGCACCACTGGGATTCCAAAAACCCAGCCCAAGCTCAACGGCTAGACACAGAATGTTACTGTTGGCCTTTCTTCCCCGACTGTCCAGTTGTATTCAAGGCCTGAAAATGCAACAGTCCATGGTTTGCCAGTTTTACAGTTTTGAAATTGGGTATTGTGTAAATATTAACTGTAAAAGGAACTACTACATCTTACTGGAAACCTTGTACCTAAAACTACATGCAGCAAACTGCAACAAGCAATACATAAACCAGGCTAAAACACAGACTAGACATACCGTATTAGACAGCTGATCTCTTATGTAGTAAATTGATCTGACCATGGCTTCCAATGTGTCTTTTGTGATCTGGAATTTCACCTCTGTTTCCCCGGATGATGACTCTGAGTTATCCTGAAGCTGCATCGGATAATAACAATATTACAAAATACACTATATATAATAAATTACCGATAAAATGCATATAATACACTTTCAGGATGTTTTGCCTCTAAAATCCAAGAATGAATGAGACTGAAACAATTTTGCAATAATTAAAATAGATGCAACAAGAACAGATTAAAAATGCACATAGTTCTTAAAAGCATGGTTTCTCAAAGGAGCCATCTTCCATGATCAAAAAATCCAAACAATGTATTTCGGAATTATTTTTTATTTTCCACTACTAACTTCACCACAACGATACGTCCATAACCAATAAAACAAGAAAACAATTAGTGATTAACTGGCAGTTACAATAAAATTTACAAGATATTCCCAAGGCAAGAATCACACGCTTTTTATGGCTAAGCTATTAGTTCTACATACTAAACGATGATGTTAAAAAATCTTGGAAAATCAAATTCGCTAGTATAATACATACTTTCAAATTGATGACAGCTGTAGGGTTTGCATGTGCATCTTGATTTTCCATGCTCCAGGTCATTGCTTTTAAACAAGGCAAAGATACCTACCCATACATTTTAAATTTGTATCGATAAGTATTTTACAAGATATAAGCAATTTGATGCAAGAATAGTACTGTAAGTCAAGCTCGAAAAACAGCATTCATCTCTGCAAATCGTAATTACCAAAATTTATACAACCCAAAGCATATCATTGTTGTTGGGTGCATGCACTCTCAGAGGCATTTGACAGATTTTAAAAAGAAAATGAAAAAATGCTACCTGATCCTTGATTGCATCCTCTCGCCATTCCCTTTGGAACTTATACAAGAGCAAGGCAAGTAACCTTTGCAATTCAGGAGGAACTTCCGGTGGAAACAGCTTCAAAATATCATCTTTGCTAAAATTATCATATACACATCTTCGAATCAATATGCGAAGGCATACCAAAAGCTGCAAGCATAGATTTTCAGGAAAAAATATATGAGAGACTAAGGAAAATTTGTTAATGGTACACATAAATAAACCAAAAACACAAATGCTACCAGGGACCCAGAAGCTAAGGACTGTGTCCTATCAATATGACTTTCAATTGCCCATAGAATCAAAATATGTTTGTATGAAGAACATCCACCAAAGTAAACCTAGAAAACTATACCAACAATCAACTTGTATGCAACTGGCTTCTCCTCACCCTGCATACAGCTTATATTAAGATAACCCATCCACAAAAACTGTGATTATGAATTTCTAGAAGTTAAATTGACATTCACAATGGATGAGTATGAACAATGAGATGTTAACCTAATCGTAAGACTCTTGATTAAGAAACTCCATGTTATGGGTTTTGATTCCAATAGGTGACACTGAGCTGTGAAGTTCTATGAAAGTTGAAATAGAAATTCAGGCTTTATTACATCTGAAAACCCATAGGATCTATTGAACAAATATTAAATTTTCATGAAAAATAAAGATAGAAGCTACAAATTGACTAAGCACCAATAGGGGCAGCAAAAAGAAATCACACAAGTTTTTTTGCTGTAACATTATAATTCTATCTCAAATGGGTAGTCACAACACAAAAAAGTAATACATGTAACTCATCTTCAAGAGCACTTGACCTGTACAATGTACAATTACGCTTTTCTTAGGGGAGTTGAATCCATCTTCTAGTTTCAATTCTAAGAGGATGAGAACTTAGGCAAAACTTGCTTATAGCATTCTAATACTTGATTGGAATAGCAGCTGAGAGATAATGAGCTTCAACATCTAGTTTATTAGATCTAATGTGATGGAAATAAAATTGTTTCTTCCCTTCTACATTAGACCACATCTATTTCAAAACCTTTTGCTTGACTAGCTAGCGAATATACTTAGGATATTGCTGCAAGTCTGCCCAAAGATATTCAATTTTGTCCACCATTGCATTCCTTGAGAATACTAGCCATAGTTTCGTGAATCCTCAAGAACTGCTTTACAGAATCTCCCTTACCTTGAGATATGCAAGCTATGAGTCTATGTAAAAAATTGACACAAGGCTTCTGCTTTTAAAAGTAATAAATCACATTCACATAATAACATTGAATAAGGTGTTTGCAGCTTCACTTAGTTTATTGCACTCTTTCAATATATTTCTGGAGTTTAACACATCTATACAATACCGTAGGATAAATGGTCTGAAAGTTTGCTATATGTCTAGGGATACATATAGTCATCTAGTTCTGGTTCCAACATGTATGTCTGCAAGAAGAAGCTTGTGTGATTGGCATATTCACTGGTGCATTCATTAATGCTAACACTAGTGCTGTTGTCAGGGCTAAAACGAATATTTGGCCATCTCTTGATATTTTACCCAGCATTACTCACTTTGTGTTCTTAGCTCCAAATTGAGTAACTGGACAGCTTCAACTGTCCGATTCATCACAAGGGGTGGTAGGGTATCGTTTGAACTATAGTTGAGTATTTTGTACGGGCTAGCTAATCTAAATTAAACCTTAGGGAATCTCTTCAGATTTTGCTTTCTTTGTATAAACCACATTCTTCCTATCTGCCATCAACTTCATCTACTTCTGAGACTTGGAACCATGGTAAGTTTCAATTTTACTTACATTATCCTCTAACACTTAAAATCTTCAAAGACCAATGTGGCCGCAAAAAATAACATAACGTTCTAAGCCAATGCAATTACAAAATCAATTACTCATAAAGCTCAGCCTGTCCTAGCAAAACCAAAAGCATCCTATACGCCAAAAATCAACAAATATTGCTGTTCAGATTGGAGGGAAAAAAAATAGAAACCCTGTAAAATTGGATCCTATTTACTATAATGGGGTGAGAAATTTACTGGGTCCAGCTCATTTTCTAAGGGCAGCTGAAGAAGATCGCGGATGCGGGTCCTCTGATCAGTGTTGAGGCCAGTTTTGCGGCTACTCCAGAGCGTTTGTAGAATCTGTTCCACGGATTCTTTGGATTTTGCTCTCACCAAATGGGGCAGCTGATCCCACAGCGTATGATCCATCTCCGGTCTTCCCTGTGCTGCTTTTGCTTTAGGTTGTCTTTCCCTCCCTCTGTCGATTATCATCTCAAAAGAGAGGACGAATAACCGCAGACTGTATAAACGACTAAGATTGTTTTCGAGAAGGAATAAAAAGCAACAGGCAGGAGCTGATAAGAAACAACTGCAACGCTATTTCTTTGTTTAGGGCAGTGGCTTCCTCTCTTTGAAGCAGGTTTTACGTCGAAACGGTTACAAAAATCCAAAATATTTACGGTGTAAACGTCATAAGGAAAACGTTACACCCGAATATTAATAACATGACAAGAAAAACAACTTGTAGAAGGGAGTGAGGAAGAAGAGAGCGACCAAGAAACAAGGAAATACATAGGAAAGCAACTTTATTTAGTTTTAAAATTAAATAAGATAGGTTAATCACAAGACAAAATCCCAAATTAGTTGCTCTCATTACAACCTTTATATAGGAGATTATACACTCTCAACTCATTAACCATAATTAACCCAGGATGGATTTAAATAGCCAGATCCATGGTTAAAAAAATGGAAACAATCAATATTTAACTCATATAGATCTTCACTTTTTCTTTTACAACAAATTTTAGAAATCTTAACCCCTCATTAGAAAATTCTAAAACTAACAAACGATAAAAGAGGAAAGTGAAGTTCAACATAGATTTAACTACAAATTTTGTCTTCATATCTCTAAAAGAAATAAGATCAATGGGATTCATCTTGTTTTTTGCATGTTTCTTAATAGCTATAAAGAAGCAAGCTCAAGCACCCAAACTTGAATAATATACTATAGAAACTAAAAATTTATTCGAAAGGGTTGCAACCTAAATAATTTGACTATGAGAACTTTGTAAGACCTATATAGCCAAGCATGCACAAGAAGATTTAAGGAAACCAAAATTTATGAGATAACTAGATGAAGAAGATCCCATCAAGAAATAAAATACTAGGAACGGTGGCCTGTGATGAAACCCAAACTACACTTAACATGGTAGTGTAGTATCTCCAATTTGAACATTATGTATTTAGTGTATGTAGTGTTAGGAGGAAATTTTACCATTTACATGATAAGATTTTTATAAAGAAATTAGTAAAGCACAACTATATCTCACCACATTTTATTAGAAATAAAACATTGTTCACTTAGAGTATGCGATTTGTGGTTTGGAAATCACAAGTTCAATCTCAAAAGGTATGTTAAGATACTATTATATTCTACTTAAATTCTTCTAAAATATCATGTTGATTGTATAGGCTGGGGGTATAAATGGTTTTGGTTTCAATAACCACTTATAATTCATTGAAATCAACATTATAGGAAGTGTCAAAACCCAAAACTATTTTGTGGGGTGGTATCGAAACTTGAAACTATTTTGTAATCATAGAAAAATTTGTTAAATTATGAGGGGATCAATGATCTCCCCTATTATGTGGGTCCTTGAGGAATAGGAATTGTGTGATCAATGTTTTAAAAGTAGGAAACACTACTTTGAGTGATGGAAAGGTGCTTATTTCTTCAATGATAAAACTTAGGTTCAAGTCTAGGTACATCTACTCGAAAGAGGTTAGGCTTTTATTCATTTACCAACCCTCCAAAGATGCCACCTTGATGAGATAAGCATTTATTCTTTTAGTGATAATTCTTTTACATATAGTGCAATTAGAATTTTATAAGTCAAAGACCATCACTTAGAGTGAAGGTAAGATGCTTCTTGTAAGACTTGTGTTTGAGCTTATTAACCCTTTCATGACCCCACCTAGGTAAGATGAGCATTGAACCACTATGAATGATCCTTTAGAATTTTATAAATCAGTATTTCCCACTTGAATCAAACCTATAATTTGAAGTTTCAAAATCAAGATTCTTATCATTAGGTTAACACCACATTGTTAACTTGAAAATTTTTAGTGTGAGTATGTGTGTGCTGAGGATTGGGATTCAGGTCTAATGGCATCCTAGAATAATTGTAATAATGGTACAATCTAAGATATATAGTCTAATTAGAAATTTATAACTCAGTATTGGTCACTAGAATGAAAACCATGAATTAGAGCTTTCAAATCAAGAGTCTTACCTCTAGGCTAATACCTCATTATTAACTTGAAACATTTTAGGGGTTGTTGATGTATGATGAGCAGCAAGTATTCCCTACACCCAACCATACGACAAGTGTTCACTCAGCGATTCGGTTGAACTCCATATACCTAGTTACTCAAGTGGCCTATATTTCTAAATAGTGAATCTTGTAGTTGCAAGGTGATGGGATGCGATATTGCGTACGCGATATTGCGTCCGCCGCTATATCGCATCCCCCGCGATATCGCGTACGCGATATCGTAGTGCACCGTCAAATCTATAAATAAGAGGTGGCTCTCCTTTATTTCAAAGTTTAGGCCTAGACTGTAGTGAAACTCTGGTAGTTTTACCTCTCCAGAGATAGAATAATTTCCATGTGCCCGCAGTAGGAGCTCCAAAGTGAATGGATCTTTATTCGAGCAAATATTGTACCTGAACATAAGTTTGTGTACGGAAATAAAGACGAACTTCTTGGATAAACCTTGCAGTGCATCGACTACGCTAAATAGGACTTTAATTATTGTTATTTATTGTTCATCGTTTAATGCTTTATTAGTTAATTAAATCTCTCTCAACCCTTCTCTCCTAGTTAAGTGCATTCAGTACGACCGCTTCGAGCACATGCATTACGCTTGGTAATCCCAGCAACGAATAGCGTTTGGTAAGCCCAAAGGTTGCATTGGTTCAGGGTGTGAATGGTAAGTGGGAATGGATGTTGATGCTAGGTTAATTAAGGCGTAGTTAGTTAGTTAAAGTTAGTTGATTAGTCTCTTCACCCTTTACCTTATTAGCATAGAAGATAAAACAAAAAAGACATAAAAATCACATACCTCAAACTTACTTAACCATACAACTGTGACAAATACAAGTAAGTCTGGGAAGACAACGAACGATTAACCTTAAGTGTTCCATAAGGCGTGTAGGCACTTAGTCTGCGGAGTTTGACCAGATTGTGTGTGTAATGCTCGTATTCGTATGGTTGAGTGTAGGGGTACCTCGCCACTCATCATTGGCGCCGGTGCTGGGGACTAAGTTGTTTGTGCGCTAAGTAGAACATAGGAAATTATCCACATCGTTGGGAGGTTAAACGAACCCTTAGGGTTAATTAAACGAAAAATTATATAACAGTTAATTAGCACACCGAACAAGATAACAATGTCTTCTTCTTCTCATAAAAGCACTTCACCACCTAGGGATCACACTAGAGACAGTCAATGGCACCAAACACATAACCAAAAACCGCCAGTTCCTCAACAGTATCGGGTGGTATATACTCATCACGATGAGTATATATCCGATTTTACCTTTATCCTCCATTAGGATGAACAACTGCGTTGGAGAGACATGCAAGGTAACATAGTGTTACCTGCAGGTCAGGCAGTCCCCAACATGCTCCTTCGTGCTCTTGCATAGATAGGCATGATGGAATTATACGTTGAATACATTGTAGAAGATTATGACATAAGGGATTACCATCCCACAGCAGTGCAACGTTTAAGGGACTCACGACAAGAGAGTTACCATACATCGATGAAGGGCAAGGGGCCCCATAACGGTTCACCCATCATAAGAGAAATTAAGGGTGGTGAACCTATTTCAATAGGTTCTCCATCAAATGATGTTCCCCCTCCTAAAAATAGTGAGGAGGTGGGGTATCAGAACCTACGCTCCACGATACACAACCCTGGTTCTGATTCCCATGAACACCAAGTGGTCAATGAGGGAACACGAACACATGACAAGGGTGAGCATTCTGATTGTCATCACAATTGGGGCAGGGATCACCGAAGAGAAGGTAAGAAACATCATCATGGTGATGGTTCCCCTTCTTCTTCCCCTTCATCACATCATTCACCCTCTCCTTCCACATCAGGGCGCAGTCACAAGGAGCATAACGGTGAGGATAAGGGTAAGAAAAATGAGAAACCTCGATGAGAGAGTCGAGAGCGAGGACGAGGATAGTCAAGAGAATCAAGGCATGAAAGAAGGGAAAGTAGGGAACAACGTAGGCATCATAGACGTCATGAGAGAGATGATCATGATGAACCCCTACTTGCCACCCGAAGTATGTTAGATATTACGAAGGCAGTTAAAAAACCTACAAGGCATCAAAAAGATAGCCGGATCAAGAGATTAGATATGAATAATATCCCACGCTTCGAAAGGGGATATAACGCTGATCCACAAAATCATTTACAGGCATTCCATGATGTTTGTGCCTTGCAAAATATTGAGAACGAGTGGCAAAAATTAAAGTTTTTTCCTAGGACACTCATAAAGGAAGCAAAGAGTTGGTACCGGTCCTTTGAGCTGGAAACCATTAGGAGATGGAGTACGATGTTAGAGTTGTTCAACGATAAATACCAAACATACTCCAGAGTGTCCAACTTGCATAAGCAGATCCAAGGATGGAAGTAGGGTAATCATGAACCCTTGGATGCTGCCATGGGCCGATATTATGCATTGCTACATCGTTGTTCAGGCCATGGTTACGCATAATGGGATCAACTCCGCCACCTCGTAGATGGGCTAAGACACGAAACTAGGAGAACCCTTGGGACTTATGCCCAAGGGAGATTATGTGAGCTTAGGTCCCATGAAATTCATTGATTGTTGGCGCAAGTAGCTAAAGAAGAAGGGGAGCTATAGAAAAAAGAAATTGTGGAAGAATATAACCGCGATCCTTCCCTTCGAAAGAGGGGAGTGAGATTTTGTGATGAAGAGGATGAGTCACCACTCAAAGAGTTGGTGAAAAGAAAAACCTTGCCACTTCAAAAGCTAACAACAGAAGTGTCGGCTAAGGTAGATGAAATATGGAGCTCCTTAGATAGTAAAATTGAAATTGTCCTGAAAATTGTAGAAGAGTCTAAGGAGGAACGAAGTAGTGACCATGGTAAGAAAAAGTGGAGAGAGTCAGGCCATGCACATCACAAGGGTAAGGGAAAAATGACTATCATTGATGAGGTTGTGGATTTGGATACAAACAATGACGGTGGATGTGAGATTTGCCAATATGACCATCCTAAAGGATGTTGTCCAATCATCTCACATCTACAAGAGTCTGGGGTGTATGCACTCAACCCAAGACTTAATAAACGGCAAGCACCCCAAAGGTTACCTTATTCCCAAGGTAACCCAAGGCAGTTCCACCAACCGTTAACATATTATCCAAGTGGAACTCTGCCACAACCTATCGGGTAACATCAATAGTGGCAACACCCACAGTCATGGGGGATGCAACTACCTAGACAGCAATACCCTTACCAGCAACTAGACCTGTATGGCTACTACATGTAGCATCCGGTTTCTCTAGGTGACTCTATGGGTCACGCAACTCCACAACATCACTACCAAGTTCAGGAGTATTTTAGGACTCCTTCTCCTACGGAAGACATACAACATGCATACCATCCTCAAATCCATCTGCCACTCATGCACCGATAGTTCCACCACCAACTGCTCCAACAATGCCAAGGGTATTTCCCACTCAACCACAACAACCCAATGTCACAGGGGCTTCCAATCCTCAACTCTCAGTTGGTCCTGACAATCTTATGTCAAAAAGACCTCTCTTCATAACCAAAAATCCAACCAAGCCCTCACCCTCATAGGCAGTTGAACATCTAAACACCTCCGTACCAAATAAGGTTTCGGGCCCCCCTTCAAATGAAAAATTGTGCCCAATGCACATGGTTATGTTAACACATACCGTTACTGATTAGATTAAGGTAGGCCACCTTCCCAAGAAATTCTCTGATCTTGGAAGCCCCCTAATTTATCTCCAAGTCACTGGGAATGAACCTCATAAGGCTCTTCTTGACTCAAGCTCCAGAGTCAACTTAATTTCACAAGAATTGTATAAAACTTGGAACCTGCCTCCACTCAAGAAGAGCAATATTCGCTTGGAGCTAGCTAACTAGTCCATCACTGTTCCTTTGGAACAAGTTGATAACATTGTTACCACCGTGGGTGGTTGGTCATACCCAGCTGATTTCCTGGTGATACAAATAAACAATGAGAAAGGGGACTTCCCAATAATAATGAGAAGGGCGTGGCTCAGTACAATAGATGCATGCCTAGGAATCCACAATATTTCCCTAGAAATATCCAAGAAAAATACTTTTGAAAAGATTGAGAAGAAGAAAGGGGGGGGCATCTCATATAGTGACATAGGGTGCCATTGTGTGCAGAAATCATGAGTAATGCAGAGTTTAACATTGCTTGCATGCAATCAGTGTGCACAAGATATTTACATACAAAAGTGCCTATATGCAGTAGCCACACGACAAGAAAACACCCAGTGGCTGATGGATGATCAATAGAGCAATTCGATAACATGCATGGAACGAACTGAGGGGATAACTAGTGCTTACATTGAAATCATAGATGCACTAGAGCAAGTTCATTGCCAACTTCTAGCCTTTAACTTCGAAAACATTAGCTAGGGGAAGTTGGAGATTCTTAAGGAATTTAGATAGGAGCCCCTAGATCTAAAACCATTGCCCACCGGTTTGGAATACGTGACCCTTGAAAATGGAAAATCAGTAATTATCAATGCAAAACTTGTCCCTAAGCAAAAAGAACGCCTATTGAAAGCAATAAATAAATGGTCAAAAGCCTTTACCTGGTCATATCCCGAGTTAACCGGAATAGACCCTAGGATATGCCAGCATAGGATTTACATGGACTCCTCCATGAAGCCTTGAAAACAACCACAGAGGTGATTGAACCTGAAATTGAAACAAGTAGTAAAAGAAGAGATAGAATAGCTCCTCAAGGCTGGCTTCATATATCCCATTGCTGATAGTGAATGGATTAGTCCTCTAGTAATCATGCCTAAGAAGGGAGGCAAATGGAGGATATGTATAGATTTTAGGCTACTGAACATGACAACATTCAAAGATCATTTTTTGTTGCCATTCGTCGACCAAGTCTTGGACACTATAGTGGGGCATTGTTATTATAGTTTTCTGGATGGGTATAGTGGATATAATCAAATATGAATAGCACCAGAAGATCAAGCCAAAACAATGTTCACTAGTCCCTGGGGAATGTTTGCATACAAGAAAATGTCATTTGGCTTGTGTAATGCCCCTACCACGTTCCAACGTTTAGTCCTAAGCATATTTCAATAACAGATAGGAAACGGAGTGGAAGTATTTATGGATGACTTCTCCACTTATGGGACAAGATTTGATCAAGCCTTGGACCAATTACAGTAAGTGCTAAAATGATGTGTTGAAACCAACCTGAAGCTCAACTGGTAGAAAAGCCACTTGATGGTTCAAGAGGGCATAGTATTGGGGCATAAGATTTCCCAGTCAGGAATAGAGGTGGACCCGAAAAAGGTAAAAGTCATCCAAGGAATCACCCGACAACCAGAAACTATCAAAGACATTCGGTCATTCCTTGGACACATTGGCTACTACAGGAGATTCATCGAGAACTTCTCCAAAATTTCCAAACCATTGGTGGAATTGACGAAGAAGGATGCACCATTTGAATGGATCAGGGAATGTGAACGAGCATTCCAAACTCTAAAATAGAGGCTTGTGGAAACTCCCATTCTACAAGCCCCTGACTAGTCCAGACCATTCCATATCATGACCGACACATCCAATTATGCCTTAGGAGTTGTATTGACACAATTAGATGAACAAAAATGCCCTTATTACATCCACTGTGCAAGTAAAAGTATCATCGGTGCACAACTCAACTACACAACTATGGAAAAGGAATTAATGGTTGTAGTGTTTGCACTGGACAAATTTAGGCACTATGTGTTAGGCTACAAAGTGTATATTCATATGGATCATAGTGCAATTAGGTTCCTCATGAACAAGCCAATGGTTAGCCCCCGTATTATACGTTGGTTGGTAATCCTTTAGGAGTTCGACCTAACAATAGTAGACCGAAAGGACACCGAGAATGTAGTCACGGATCACTTATCTTGATTGCACTAGGACAACAATGAGGATGAATATGTCATATCAAATCACTTTCCTGATGAAACCCTCTTTTCTAGGGTAGTGAATAACTAGCCCATGAGAACAAATTGGTAAAGTAGCATTCTTACTTATCTCCTTTCCCAAGAAACACCATAGGGGTTGGACTTTAGAAAGAAGCAATAGTTTCTTCATAAAACTAAGTACTTCATGGAAATCAAGGGACAACTCTATAAAGTCTATCTTGATGGCTTGGTTCGATGGTGTGTGCCCGATAAGGATCAATTAAGAGTTCTCTAAGATGCTCATGAGGGTCCCTGTGGGGGCCACTATGCAGGGAGACGAACGGTCGTTAAGATCCTACTTGCAAGATATTATTGGCCAATGCTATTTCGGGATGCCCATCAATTTGCCCAATCCTGTGAGTGCTGTCAATGTGATGGTGGAATGACTACTAGAATGGAGGGTCTGCAACAATGGATTTAATCTTTGGAACCCTTCGACATTTGTGGGATAGATTTTATGGGGCCCATTACATTGATGTCCAATGGGAAAGCTTATATCATTGTTGTTGTTGACTATTTAACTAAATGGGCTGAAGTAGTTGCTGTAACAGACTGCACATCATCTATGGCTGTACAATTTGTACAACAACAAATTGTAAATAGGTTTGGTGTGCCGCGTGCACTCATCTCTGATAATGGAACACATTTTACAGGTGCAACCTTTCGCAAGTTGATGCAACGCTTAGGGGTTGAACATAAATTGACCACACCTTATCACCCCCAAGCTAATGGCCAAGCTGAGATCACTAATCAGGAGATTACGAGAATATTAACAAGAACAATTAGCAAATTTAGGCGAGATTGGAGCACAAAACTGAACGACGCTCTCTGGGCGTACCGCTCCACTTGGAAACTCCCCATAGGCTACTTTTCCTATGAGTTAGTATACGGAAAACTTCCAAAGCTTCCAGTACAAACTGAGCTCTGTACACTATCCATGGCATGTGACCTCCACCTTGACCTCGACCTAGCACAAAAATAAAGATTGGCAGCTCTAAACATGCTAGATGAGAATATATTGTTGCTCTATCGTCAAATGAGTTGCACAAGGCACATAATAAACAACATCATGAATTAAGAAGTCGAAGGGTTAAGTATCAACTAGGAGACAAGGTCCTTTACTAAAACCCCATGCATGTACCACAATGTACAAAATTTCAAACATTGTGGGAAGGACCCTACATTATTCATACGACCTTTCCGTCGAGAGCCATGACAATATACAAGCCTGAAAGCCCTAACAAGAGATTACTGGTCAATATGAAACAAACCAAACCCTTCCATAAACCAAGAATAGCCAGTGCAAATTACACCTTTGATAACGGACAACCTTGTTCATTATTTCGGATCTCTCCCTTTCCATTCAGTCATGGGGGAGATAGTCACCTGTGCTAATCAATTGAGGCCCCCAGTTCTTTTAAGTTTTTGTTTTACACATTTTTGTTTTGCACATTTTTGTTTTACAAATTTCTTTAACTTTTCTTGTTTTTGTTTTACAACATCACTTATTCTTTTTCATTTCTTTGTGTGTAAATGTGTGTGTGTGTTTTATCCATTTTTCCAAGTTTATCATTTAATAAGTGTTCTTCATGATGGTATGAACTGTCTTCCTATGTATTACTAATGTTTGGTTTTTACCTTTAAGTTATGATGTTGATACTAAGATATGGTTCTTGTGATATGACAGGCAATGAGTCCACTTCATCCATACATCCACAAATTTCTATGGTCTCTCTTGGCTTGGAAATGCATAGTCCCTTTCTAAATAAGAACTATCAACGAATCGATGACTAGGCATTTCCCAAACTAAGGAAGGACTCAAGGATTGAAAAGGGTGTGACTTCAAGGAAACTTGATGCATTTGTGTTGGCCATTCTCTTGGGTGCTTGGATGTTTTCTTCTTGAGTTTTCTTACCGTTTCAATGTTACCCAACTATCAGGAAGCTGAGCTAATAAAAATAACAAAGTCTTTGCATGGTGTGGTTGTCACGTATAAACACATAAAAAGAGAGAGAGAGAATTCAAAGAACACCCCTTAGATGAAATAATAATTTGGGCTACAAGCATTGGTTATGGAACTAAAATAAAAATGTTTCCTCTAACTAAGGCCCTTCTCGCTTCCCATTCTCTTCTCCTTCATTTCGTTGGAATGGTGGTGGCTCTTGGGTGAAGGAATTTTTGTTACTTCAAGTGGATGGATTGGCCGAATGCATTAATGCGAAGTCACTAGATGTGGTTTGTTTGAGGCCGGACTTGGAATGGGATCTACTAAGTCATATTAATCATTAACTACACAAGGGGTTGTACACCACCTTGTTCTTGGGATTCCATTCCATTCTCTTCTTTCCATCCTTCTCTCCATTGTTCACCTCATTGCCGGTTGTATCATTAGTGTATATTTTAGTTGATGCGTTGTTTTGTTTTTGGTAAATTCTTGTGGTTAAGACTTTAACTCTTGTTCCAAATGACATTCTCAGAGCCTACGGACTCTTTGAATGTGGGTTTGTCAGGGCATTAAGGGCATGAGCCTACTTTGGGGAGGACCCACTGACATTCCTATTTGGTACGCCAGTTAAATTCTTTCCCTTAACATTTTTGCAATCCACTCTATTTTGTTCATTTCCATCTCGACATCCATTTCATCGACATTATAGTTGTCTCTTTTTCTCCATCTTTCTTGTTTTTTTTCTTTCTCCATTCTATCGCTACCAGAGGTTCGCTCTTAGTCATGGGGGTCCAGACCCAATTTTTTCGATTTTCTCCTAACCCCTACACCTTCAGTAGTCACCATTAGTATATCTCCAAATCTGCATCAGCCATACCACAACTCAGCCAATGGACCTTTCACCGAAGCAAGGTATTAATTACATTATGATTCATTTGCCCTTGCTAATAAAAGACTATGTTGTGTGTGCAGATGGAAATCATACAACAACAGATTGGATCTGGAGGGAACACTTGGAATGGATCGGTGCTAAAACAGCTATGGAAGGAGCAAGATCGATGGCATGCTTATGGATAGATAACAGAAGGTGCAATCTTGGTGTTGGTAGTAGCAGACTTCCTCTCTTTTCTCTCTTCTCTCTCAGCTGCCAAATAAAGGCTAATGTCAAATGTATAAGGTGTTCACTCTTGTTGTCATGAACACCAGTTTTGTGTTGTTTTGTAATGATGATCCGTTCACATGTCATCCCATTCACCATTAGTTCCATTTGGGTCAATAATCCCATACAATCCCAATATTTTGTAAGAAACTTGAGGATGAGTTTTTATGCAGTCATGGGGGTATGATGGGATGCGATATCGCATGGGTTGCAATATCAAGTATGCGATATCACGTTCGCCACGATATCGCATCCCCTGCGATATCACGTACATGATATCGTAGTGCGTCGTCAAATCTATAAATAAGAGGTGTCTCTCCCTTGTTTCAAAGTTTAGGCCTAGTCCATAGCAAAAATCTGGTAGTTTTACCTCTCCAGAGATAGAATAATTTCCATGTGCCCGCAGTAGGAGCTCCAAAGTGAACGGATCTTTATTTGAGCAAATATTGTACCTGAACACAAGTTTGTGTATGGAAATAAAGAAAAACTTCTTGGATAAATCTTGCAGTGCATGGACTAAGCTAAATAGGACTTTAATTATTGTTATTTATTGTTCATCATTTAATGCTTTATTAGTTAATTAAATCTCTCTCAACCCTTCTCTCCTAGTTAAGTGAATTCAGTACGACCGCTTTGAGCATGTGTGTTACGCTTGGTAATCCTAGCAATGAATAACATTTGGTAAGCCCAAACGTTGCATTGGTTCAGGGTGTGAACAGTAAGTGGGAACAGATGTCGATGCTAGGTTAATTAAGGCTTAGTTAGTTAGTTAAAGTTAGTTGATTAGTCTCTTCACCCTTTACCTCATTAGCATAGGAGATAAAATAGAAAAGACATAAAAATCAAATACCTCAGACTTACTTAACCATACAACTGTGACAAATACAAGTAAGTTTGGGAAGACAACGAACGATTAACCTTAAGTGTTCCATAAGGCGTGTAGGCAATTAGTCTGCGGAGTTCGACTAGATCGCGCGTGTAACACTTGTATTCATATGGTTGAGTGTAGGGGTACCTCGCCACTCATCACAAGGTCATTTTCTTCCTAACTTACACTTGTGTTTTAACCATATGTATGGTTAAGTGTGGTTAATGCATATGATGTATATTTTTGTAATTATTTTTTATATATTTTCTCCTAATGGCTAGATGATTTAGTAGAGGTGTAACAATTAATTATCTAACTAATCAACTAATCTAATAGCTTATCCTAACATGGAGTAACCATTCTCATTTGCCATACACATCCCAAACTAGTGTTAATATTACTGGGTTACCAAGTGGCTATTACTAGGCGTACCAAATATCCACTGCTGGGATTACCAAGCATTAACATGTTAGGTTTGAAGTAGTCATACTTAAATGTTTATGATTAATAACCATAATTACTTGATTAAGGATAGTAATGGTAAGTGCATGTAAAATAAAGTGTAGCAAAGTAAACTTAAACTAGTCTAAGTACTATAATGGATGTAGGAAATCTCAATTTTATTACCATCATGCCAATGTGTTCATGTACATGGGCATTTGAATAAAACTACATACAATCTCTTAGATCCACATTGCAGGCACTTAGAGAGAAAACATTCAAAGTTTGGGAAAAGAAATTGCAAGAGTGTGACTAAGACTATGATTGAAACATGTCATAAATGCAAGGGATGTACATATTTATATAGGTAGTAACTACGTCAGTGTTGACATATTTGCGTCAATGCATCCTACCATGCATCGATAGGACACATTGATGGGGATGTGTTGATGGGCATGCATTGATGTAGCTTGTCTTATTAATGTCTCATCATACCTCCATGACTTACTAAAAGCTTCTCCTCAAGTGAACAAAAGTAGGACCAAGCTTCTTACAAAATTAGGAGGTATGGAATTTATTAACTAAAAGACAAACAAAGAAACTCTTAACTAACTCTAAGTGCCAAATTGTACATTGTTATAAAAATGAGTGTTCACTACAAAAAAATTAGAAACTTTATAAAAATTCAACAGGCACCTATAGGATAGCCAAAGATGTGATGAAGTCTCAAACAATGCTTAGAGGTGGAGGCTCCTATGGCTTTGATGATCCCTCATCCTATCCTAGCACTAGTGAAGGTTGAGGTTGGCCTACTGCTACTATTTCTTCTATTGAAAGTTTGAAAGCATCTAGAAGTACATTAATCTTTTTTTCTTTGATACATGGATTGTATACGATTCATGTGGCTTCATTGATTAGCATTGGTGCAATAATATCCCATGGGCACAACATTGAAGGAAATAGTTTTTTCATGTTGACAAACCAATTTGCAAAGGTTTTACACTATATGTTGAATGTCTTTACAAGGTTCTATAGTTCATAGTAATTATTCATCTTCTTGGCTAGGTTCTTCACAATAGATCATTGGTCAATGAATCTGATTTTGAGAACTTCAAGCTCTATGTTGGCTATCTCTAACTTCTATTTTGTCTCTTTATGGAGCTTGAATTTCACTTCATAGAGAAGGTAGGAGTTGGCCACTTGCTTTTCCAACTCAATCCTTAGTCTCCCTACTATTAACATCACCAAGTTTGCATAATGGAGGTTGGAAAGCTTAATGTATTTAATCATCTCTTCAATTTGAAACTCTTTTAGGTGGATTTTAGCTTGTTGAACACATTCAGTCCATCAAAGATGAACTATAATATGTCAACTCTTTGCTAGAGCTATTGAAGGATGTTCATTTTTTCCTTCGCCAACTGAATTTTCTTTTCATTAACTTCCTTAAGAAGCCTAACATGGTTCTTGTGGTGATTTTTTATATACTAAACTTCAAGGCTTGAATTTTCTAGGTGGCTACCTCAATTACAGTCTTTTGGTGAAGGGAAAAACTACCTTCATCGAGAAATAAAAGTTCTCCATTGTCAACCTCCTTAGATCTAGATTCACCTTGGTGAGTTGCTCTTGTTGCTAGCATATCAATTTGACTAGTTGGTTCTTTTGTTGTTCAGCATTACATAGGCAATGATTGTTCTTTTTGAGGGTTAAGTTCTCCTTCTAGGCCTATTATAAGTCCTTATTAGTGTTAAAATTCATGGCTTTTGATAAAGATGCATTGAAGATCATGGCCTCATTTGCATTATTAGCCTCCTAAAGTCTTTATTAAAGATGTTGAAAAGATTCATCTTTGGTAAGCTTGGGCCTAAGAATCATAGGGTTGAAGAGATGGATACACAACTAAGCAACTTTGATGGCCAACTATTAATTGGTTTCATTGGTAATAAGTAGTTTGCTCCTTATCTCAAGTAACTACAATTAGCTTGCAATGATATCATTTAGGAGATCAAAGATCTTTGGAAGCAGTCGCTTGGTTCCAACTAGTCATTCCAATACTTTCTCATGTTGGACAATGTTCATCTAACTGCTTCCTGCTCCTATGGATGCACATATGTCTTCCATTATGGCAATGTCAAGTACTAATGACATAGGAGCATTAAAGGCTTTAGCAACCCTATTAGCCATCACCTCCACCGTTTTCTTCTGGCCTTTATGCTAAATTACCAAGACAATTACCCCTTACCTTCCTCTAATAGTATTGAGAAGGCTACAACATTTCTTGAGATTTTAGGTAATTTTTATCTAGGGATGGACATTGTGACCTATTAGGAACTTGAATTAGTCCTTGTAGATGCTTTTTTTTTAGTTATGAACAACAACACAATCTCACTATTTAGCTAGCTATTGGTCTTTACGACCTTGTTTAAGTAGCTCATGGTTGAATGGTAGATAGATAATTCTCCACCACCTATAGAGCTTTGATATTTATTCAATTGATATTCCCAAAGTTTTCTAAGCCTTTCGACAGCTACACACACCTCTAGTGTAGTCTCTAAAGTTATAGGTAATGGTGGTGGATACTTCTCTTCTTACAGCTTAGCTATTGCCTTATCTTTCATTGTTTCCTACCATGATGTAGCAGGAGCATGGTAGAGCATATCATTGGTGTAGCAAGCTATGCCTTCTATTTTGCATAATTTGAGGATGAGACATGGAAAGGGAAAGGTCTTCCTTCCCTTTTGATTTTTCTTGAAACATTTTTCTATTTCTGGGGAAATAAACTAGGGAAGATTTACTAGGAATTTCCTACTTAGAGCAGCACATGCTCAAGCAAAGAAGGTTGTCACCATGATTGGCCTCACTATTAAATTTAGATGATAGGTTGTGATCTTGAAGCATATGTGCTCTACCTTAGTGAGGGCATGGTATCCCTTACAGTTCACTCCACAACATTGTTGGATCCATTTTTTGTAAGCTTTTGTAACCACATATGTTAAGATCTTAGCCAATTTGGCCCCTATGTTTGACAACCTGAGGGCTTCTATAATGGTCCTAATTCACTATAAGATGACGATGTTCTTAATGTTAACTGATGCATCCCCTTATTAGTTGTTCTAGAATAGGTAAGTCTTCCCCATGTATCATTCTCTGCTGTTGGAGAGAATGGGCCACATAGGAGACCCCTAAAGTTGTGTATGGAGCTCCTCTAATGTCATCTCTAAGTAGGATCCAAAGTTCAAATCCTAAAGAATTGAACTTTAGACCTTTGTAGTCATTATCTTCTCCAGGAAAGCCTCAGTGAGAGTAACTTTTGGGCTAGGCCTTGGCCTAGGAACCTCTTCTTACGTATACTGGCTTGTTTCAATAGTGAGAATCTAGCGAATAGATTCCACTTCGGGCCTCTCTTAAATGGATCTAGTGGCATGGGTTGCTATACATGCTTGTTCTTAGGACTATTATGATTGCTGCTCTCTAGGTTGTAAATTCCCTCCCACTTGTGGTCCTTACTTCAGTGCCATCCATGATCACAAACATAACCCATGATTAGCTTTTACTTTATAATCCTTAATTATTTTGATATCTTTCTCATTAGATTGGGTTATGTTGTATCTTGGGTGTTAAGAATTGGTCATTTTAATGATTTGTTTAAGATCTTTGCAAGTTATATTAATTTAATATTATTTAATTTTTTTAGCTATTAGAGTTTATGTGATGATCTTAATCCTTTATGGTGGTTGATTTTAATATTTTTTAACAGGTTAACCATGGGAAGTTAGAAAAATCTCAAAAAATGTCTTGCAAAATATAAAAGGTTTATATTTTCCATGATGTAGAGGTTACCTTTGGTAGCACAAGGATTGAAGAACAAATGAAAAAATATTATAGTTTGAGAGTTATGGTACTTGGAAAGTTCTTGGGATTTAAAAAATTACATATACTCCTCTTGTTTCTTTTGAAAATGATGCAAAAATTACTAAGTATCACACACATTTGTACTATTTTTGTGATGCATCGATAGGGATGCATTGACTCATCTAACTACATTGATGAGGATGCATCAATGCAATTGTTCACAACAATTTTGCACATAAGGAAAAAGAGGAAATTTTGACAAGTTCTAGGATGAAACAAGAGTTGAATAGAAGTCAAAAAGATCTAGAATAATGGCAACAATACAAAAGAGAGTTACCTATGCTTGAAGGAAAGGATTCAAACACATTTGGAGGAATTTAAAATACCAAAATTAAGCAAATCTAGAGATTTGAATGCAAGTAGATGGGATTGATTACACAAACAACTGATGGATAGGAATTTTAGCTTAAGGAAGACTAAAGGGAATTCAAGTTAGTCCTTCCTAAAGTAGGCATAAGCCCTTGATGTCCTTACATGTTATCATTCCAAGGAGTCCGTAGGCACCAAGGACAATTAATTATCATTTAAAGTTAAAACTTATATCTAATGAAGCAAATGTCATAGGATTATGGGATCCTCATACTAAATGCATCAAGTAACCATAATATGAGATATTAGGATGGTATGTTATGGTTTAAGAATGATGGTAGAAAGAGAGAATAATAGGTAGGTGATCTACATCAAGGTCACCTAAGATCCTTGTGAAGTATGTTATTAAGATGATATGATACTATCCCATCCTTAGTTTAGATCAAGTCCATCCACTTTTAGTGATTTCACATTGCCATATCCTATTCCTTTGACCATTAGAAGTTCATGATAATCCCCAAAGGACAACCACCACTCCAAGAGAAGAAGAAAAGAGAGGAAGGAAGATAGAAAGGGCCTTAGGGGTGCTTTCAATCATGGATAACATGTCTTTTCAACCCCATAACCAATGCTTGTAGCCCATTTTTGTGTTTAAGGGATGTGCTTTGAATTATTGTGTTCTTTGTTTTTTTTTTTCACAAGAAACATACCATGCAAAGACATTATTCCTTTAATGGTCAACAGTATGAGTGGTGGTATACTAATGGAGAGGAATCATAAAACTTAAAAAAAAAGTTAGGAAGAGAAAATGACAAGTTCCCTTGAGGTCACATCCTTTTCCATTTCTTCTTAGTTTGTTCTGAGTCTCTTGGGTAGTAATATCATTGGTTACTTTTAGTTATAATGTGGAAGGACCTCATGCTCCAAAGATGAAATGGATGGATGTCATGATTCCACTACCTATTACCATGAGAAAATTAACAACTTGTTAATAGAGGCCATAATGTAAAGAAAAATATTTGGCCATTTAGCAAATCAATCATTACATTAATAACTACATTGAATAGGTTTCAGTATTTATAGAAATATTGAAAAAATTAGAGATTTCTCTTAAATAAGGTAAAATTTTGAAAAGGAAGATGAAAGAAAAAGGAAATGAAACATAAATAAAATAATTGATAAAATAGTCAAGAAAATGAAAAACATATGAAGAATGGTGTAAAACAAAAAGGTGTAAGATGGTTTAGTCTTGACAAGATGTTAGCATGGATGGCGATCTCCACCACAACTAAGTTAAGAGGGGGAGATCTAAAAAATAGAGCGTGCTTGCAAAAATGTTGAGGTGTTAGTACTACTGGTTACTTAAAGTTCTAGGAAAGGCTTCACTTGTTGGATGTTGATCAGTGGTCATTTCTCTAAGCTTAATGGATGGTAAATGGTCATGGCACTAGAAGGAAAAGTTGTATGAATGATATAAGATCCTTCCCATAATGTTTGAAATTTAGTACATTAAAATGCATGCATGGGATTCTAGTAGAAGACCTTATCACCAAGTTGAAACTTAACTCTTCTTATTCATGCATCATGATGTTGTTTGGCATGCGCCTTGTGCACTTCATTCATAGTTAAGGCTCCTTGTTAGTTTTCATCTTGTACATTTAGTATCATGTGATGTTCTTGTTATGCTAGATCAAGGTGAAGGTTAAGCTCAGAATTAGTTAAAAGTATATGGAGCTTAGCTTGGATTGGGAGTTTAGGTAACTTCTTGTATACCAACTCATAAGGAGAGTATTCTATAGGATGTTTCTAGGTGAACTGATAATTGCATACAACATCATTGAGTTTTGTGCTTCAGTCATTCCTATATTTAGTGATTGTACATGTTAGTATTCAAGTTATCTTCCTATTAGTAACTTTAGCTTGATCGTTAGCTTGGGGATGATAGGGGGTTGTGAGTTTATGTTGCATCCCCAAGTATTGCATTAGTTTCCAAAAAGTAGCCCCTGTAAAATGAGTCCCATTATTAGAAATAAGTGCTCATGGCACCCCAAATAAGTGGAAGATGAATAATTGGTGATTGCTATAGCTTCGGCCTACTTAGTATACTAATCAATAGCTACGATGATGTATATCTTTTCATTGAGAATGGACGTGATGGATTCCTTGAAGTTAATGCCCCAGAGGTCAAAGAACTTTAGTGGTTGGATCCACTATTAATGCCCTTCCATTTGGGCCATCATTCCTTTCTCTCGGGTAGCATTTACATGAATAGAAAAATAGGTGGACATCCCTAAAGATTGATGGCCATAAGTACCTTGCCATGAGGATCTTAATGGCTATCCTCTTGCCTACATAATGACCCCCACAAGAACCTTCATAAGCATCTTAGCGGATCCACAATTGACCAACATTAGGCACACATCATTGCACCAAGCCATTAGCATAAACCTTGTAAAGGTTATCTTGGATTTCCATGTAGTGTTTGGCTTGGTGAAGAAACTATTATTTCTTCTTGTTATCTCATTCTTGTGAAATCTCCTTAGTGAGAAGATAAAAGAGAAAATCATTGCACTAGTTGGTATCCACATTGTCAGTTTCCTTCTTGTCCACCATTATAACATTGAACTCCTAAAAAATCACCAACCACCATATAACATAGGGGCTCAACGTTGGCTTGTTCATTAGGAAACCAACCACCATATAACATAGGGGCTCACATAACCATATAACCATATACAATAGTCTCTAGCACTTGGTTCACAAATGGTTATGGGAAATGATCCTTGAAAGTTGCTAGATTCAATAGCCTATAGCCTATGTAGATCCTTCATTTATCATCTTTCTTGGATACAATGATGGGTGGGCTAACCCACTTACTATTTGCAATGGAAAAAATGAATTCCTTCTTAGGAAATTATTTAATTTCATCTTTCACAACTTACTTAACCTTAGGATTTAGCCTTCTCTATGGTTGCCTTCTTGATTTGATGGAGGCATCTCTATAGATTCAATGTTGGCATATCCTTACATCTATTTCTATTAGTTCATGATATGACTAAGGAAAAGGTTGTTGGCCATTTTTTTACTACTCTTAGCAGCTTCTTCTTTTGTGCTTAAGAAAGATGGACATTTATAATTACCAAGTTACTGTTACTAAGATAAGCATATTCCATAGTAGTTGAAAAGGCCTTTGGTTTAAGGAGATCTTACTTGAATTTTTTTGGGATCTTTAACTATCCCCAATTCATCTTAGCTTGTGTGTGGGAGAGTTGGTTGTGGATCTACTCTATTTCATTTATGCATTCAATGTAGACACTTGTGAGGTTTTTTGTTAGTTCCATGCATATTTTTGAATTTGCCCCACTATCTATTGTCAACCACTAGGCACCTTCTTGTTTTGTGGCTACTACATACATGCTCTTTTGAATGGTAGATGGCTCGGCATACTTATTACATACTTTGATGGATGTATCTTGCATGACCTATATTTTTTACATGTAGTGGCACCCTATGTCATTGTATGCGATGCATGGAACTCACTTCTTCTATATTTTCCCAAATTCATTTCCCTGGAAGATTTTCAAGGAAAGGTCTCAAATCTCCATCTTGCCATCAATTGTGTTGAGCCAAGCCCTTCTCATGATAATAGGGAAGTACCCCTTGTAGTTATCTACATGAATCACTAAGAAGTCTGTAGGATAAGATCACACCTATAAATGATGATTATAATGTCCTCTACTAAGCCTAAGGGAATAGTAATGGACTAATGAACAAGCTCTAGTATGATGTTGCATTTCTTCAATGGAGGTAGGTTCTAGGTCTTATAAAATTCTTATGAGATTAAATTTACTCTATAACTTAAGTCTGGTAGAGCCTTCCATGGATCATTCTTGGTGATCTGCAAATAGATAAGGGGACTCCCAAGAGCATATTGTTTCTTGGGAAGGTGACCAACCTTGATCCAATCAATAATTATAAGGGTTAACATGATGGTATGCACATTGAAGGACATTTTTTTTCAAAGGAGGCTCGATGATGAATTTAGAAGTAGTGATTACAGGGCTAGTAGCTGTAGGTATTTGTGAGGGTTTTGGTGGATTATTGATCTTAAAGAAATTCCTCTTTCGATGTTTAGATTCAAAACCACTTGGATGGCTATCCATTTATAAGTTAACAACTCTTGTGGCATTTCTTTGCTGAAATTGCAGTGCAATTTCTCCCTGCATAGGTGGAGTAGGTGGTAGAGAAGTATTATTTAATGGTGAAGAATTTGATGATGGATAGGGAGGAGGATAAGTAGAGGAAAAATCAAGTTGTAGAGTATGAGTTTGGTAATATTCTACAGGGTAGTAATGGTAATTGGAAGGATTGTGATTTGCAAAGCCACGAGGAGATACAGAATATTGGGCATAGTATCCATAGGAATCTAGTTGTTGATAAAGATACTGTTATCTAGATGGTGACATCTCCAATGACTATGAATTTTTCCATGGTTGATATTTCTCTTGAGGTTGAGTTGGTTCTCAACTCGGATAATACTATGTTTGGTGGAATTGCTGCCTTGGATTGCCTTAAGGATAAGATAATCTTTTGCATGGCTACCTCTTTACAAATTTTGGATTCAAGACATACATCCAAATTCTTGTAGATGCAAAATCACAAGACAACATTTCTTGGGATGTTTGTACTAGTAGATATTACATCCATTACCATTAGTTTTAGAATCTGCAACTTCATTGGCAATAGCAGCGTTACTTTGTCAAAAAAGGGATGATGGGTCGGAAATGCCCATCTACTACTTGAGCCACGCTCTATGTGCGTACGAGACGAGATACAACGACGTCGAGCGTAATTGCTTAGCATTAGTTTTTACGCTTAAGAAATGGAGGCATTATCTTTTTCGTAGTCAAGTTAACGTCATCTATAAAAACAACATCCTTAGAGCCATTACGCATAGCTTATACGAGAGTAGTAAAATAGCTCGCTGGAAGGCTATCACGGCAGAATTCGATCTGCACTATATTGGCCAATCATCCACGAAGGGCCAAGCGATAGCTGACCAGTTAATAACTTCACCGATTAACAATCACGCAACCATAGAGCTAGAGTTCCCGGACGAACATGTACATAGTCTAAGCCCTGTCTCAACAAGCCTCGAAGCAACGTTGTACTTCGATGGAGCTTCAACTTCCAGAGGCGGCAATGTTGCCACTGTTCTTACACTATCGCCTGAGGATGTGCGTCTACATGCTTATCGATTGACCTTCCCTTGTACGAACAATGTGGCAGAGTATGAGGGGCTCCTCAGGGGATTACTAACTGCAGGTGAACTCGATGTTCAACACCTGGTGGTTAGGGGCGATTCGATGCTTGTCATAAATCAAATCACTGGAGTCTACGCCTGCAAGGCGGTACATTTGCAGCCCTACTGCGATCAGGCTAAAGATCTTCTGAAGTGATTTACGACCTTCGACGCCCAACACGTCCCACGGACTGACAACACGCTGGCCGATGCACTCGCCACCTTGGCTTTACACGTGCCTTCACACCTGTTTAACACCTGCCTTGCATTGATTACAGACTGCGCAGACCCTATCATTCAGATGACACAAATCTCCTCTCTTATCGAGGAAAGCACGCCTGAATGGTACGATAATATCAAAACTTATCTTTTACAGGGTGAGCTACCATCTGCATTAACGCGCGCACAGAAAGACGCAATCTGTAAGCGGGCTAGGCACTACGTCATCATCGGAGAGAGCACTCTCTATAGACGCTCCTTTGATGGCGTGTTGCTTACCTGCGTTGACAAAGACCAAGCGCAACACATAGTCGGCGAAGTTCACGAGGGACTGTGTGGCGGCCACGTAGCACCAAGGGCTATGGTCCTAAAAATTCGACGCTTAGGATACTACTGGCCACACATGGAAAGGGACTGCCTGACAAAGGTTAAAACTTGTGACACGTGTCAGCGTCATGCAAACCTCATCCACGTGTCACCCACAGAATTGCATACAACGCAGATAACATGGCCATTTCAGCGATGGGGACTGGACATCATAGGACCCATCATGCCAAAATCTTCTGCAGGGCATAGCTTCATTATTACCGCTACTGAGTACTTTACGAAGTGGGTAGAAGCTGTCCCCCTGCGGAAAATCACATCCCAACAGGTTTGCCATTTTATCTTGGACAACATAGTAACCAGATTTGGTCTCCCAATGACTATTGTGACCGACAATGGGCCACAGTTTAGTAGCGCGGATACCAAATCCTTCTGTGACAACCTAGGCATTAGACAGTCTTTTTCCTCTCCCTATTACCCGCAGGCGAATGGTCAAGCTGAAGCATCAAACAAAATAGTCATCAATCTGCTCAAGAAAATGCTCGACGGCAACAAAAGGCGGTGGCACGAACAGATCCTCTATGTGCTATGGGCATATCATACTACGTGTAGGACAACTATAGGTAGTACGCCCTATAACCTGGTTTACAGATCTGAAGCAGTGCTACCTCTTGAATTGCAAATTCCTTCTCTGAGAATGGTCCTCTCCACCATTATAAATGAGGCTCAACACACCGAGGCTCGGATAATGGATTTGGATTCAGTAGAAGAGAAGCAGATACAGGCTCTTGATGCGATTGAGAAATATCAAGATAAACAGAGACAAAAGCATCATCACAATCTTCAACAGCATCCGATCAAGAAAGGAGACCTAGTTCTCAAAGCTGTGCGTGAACCAGTAGGCAAGTTCTCTGCAAACTGGGAAGGCCCTTTCTTGGTGGTCGATGCATATGGCAACGGAGCGTTCAAATTAGCAGACGTCAACGACAGCGAATTAGCAAACCCTGTAAATCATGTATACTTGAAGCGGTATTTCATCTAGCAGCATCTACGGTGTCGATAGCAGGTATGACAGTATTCGTCCTCTACGACGTAAAACTGGCACTGAACGTTCGCTACGACGTAAAACTAGCGCTTCTCGGTCTGCCCGGACTTTAAACTGGGACCATGGTCTGCTGAGACTTAAAACCAGTAACGGCAGTCTACCAGGACTTAAAACTGGGATGTACAGATCGCTACCATGTTTAAGCGAGCGTGATCATTCTTGTACAGCTGCACAGCAAACGGGGTGGGATACTGAAACAGTCCCAATGTCGCCACCCCACTGGCATCCTACTGATTCCTCGGACAAGCTAAGAGGCATCTTACTGATCCCTCGGAGATGCCGCCACCACACCCGCCGTAGTGGCGCCACCTCTGAGAGTTTAGCCTCGCCAGTCGGAGCCCTGACGAAATCCTCGTCGGCAATGGCCCCGGGAATCTCCGCCAATCATCGTTATCGGACGCCGACCTCGCAGATTCATCTGGCCGGTTCCTTGTGCAACCAGTTAGCTGCACTGTGTCTGATGCTTTTTGGCGAAGATATGTAGCGCCAATCATCAGGATTGGCGGCTCCGCCCGCGTGCTCCGGCTCCTTCTTTACAGCCCATTCGCTCTATCTCACATCAAACAGCGTTGGTTTCAAGAACCTCGCCTTTTGTTCATGAGCAATGGTATCCTCTGTTTTCTTTTGTGGTTGCAGGTTACTTGCTTTGGAGGATGTCGTCCAAAGGTGTGTCCATCTGAGCGGTGAAGTACAAAAGCGTGTTGAAATGGCTGCTCAGGTTTGCCCGACCACGTAGCTCTGCATGTCTATACCTTGCACAATCCTACCCTTAACTCTTGTTTCCTTCATCCCCACCACCCGGTTCCCATATGCAAAACCCACATACGCAAGTATTCATTTGCCGCACTCACGCTAGCAGAGACATCGCAGAAAGTGATGCGCAACGCTCCTTTTGCACGCATTCCTGCAATAATCGGTAACAGAGAAACCTCAGGCTGACGCGCTACGCTCGTCTGAAAGCATTCCTTTTGACCGCGTATTTCATACCCCTACCATCCATAACGCATTTTGCATCTGCCCCGAACCTGTTTCCAGCTATATCCCTCTATCTCCCATGCCTGCCAGTCTTGCTCTTCCATGTTGATAGGGCAACACTTGAGTAGCCATGGATGAACGCTGTTCTTGCTTTTGCCAATTCGGTGTTTCGCATTCTTTGTCGACGTCTTTAGGGTAAGCCCTCCAACCGTCAACAAAGAGGGGCCATTGAAACACCGTGAAAATTACGAGTCGGCCTCAGGCAAAGATTCGCAATTCAAGCGAGAGCGCGCATCAGTTTTGTTCAAGGACAAGTTTACGCTCTATCACGCATGGCAGCGTAATGAGTGTAATAAGCTCCAAGATAGTCAAAGGCTAGAGAAGCACAACAGTTCGACACTTTTTCTCGCGGCGCATGGATAACTTGTCTTTACGCTCGTTACGCGGCGGTGCGTACCATTGCATATGTCATCATTCAAGTTGCACATTGTTCACGCTTCATTACGCGCAGCTGCGTAGTGAGCGTAAGTTGCACATTATTTATGCTTTGTTACGCGCAGTTGCGTAGTGAGCGTAAAACAATTTTGAGCTTATTGTTTTTACACCAGATTACGCTCATACACGCAACACAACGCGAATGAGTGTAATACAGCTTGAAAGCAATTAAAGCGCGCTCAGCATGTACCTGCTCTTCACACGCACAACACGCAAACAAGCGTGTTGTGCGTAGTCACAGTCTGACTTAAAATGATCATGCCAACAGGGCCCGCAATATCCGGGACCCACGTCATCAGGGTTGCGCCTTTTTCACGAAGCGTCGTGGCCTATAAATACCTCAGTTGACAAAGATACAAGGGTTGGCAAATCAGAGAAGCAAAAGCATATTTTTGAGCACTAGAGCACTTAGCACTTTGGAGCAGAGATACAGAGAACAACGCTTTGGCAATCGTTGACATTATCACCTTACAGCCGAAGCAGAGTACAGTTCGCTTTGAGCACCGGTGATAGGAGTAATCGTTCTGCTGAAAAGACTCTATCAATCAGAAACAATTGATCGGTAGACGTCAAAGCTTGGCCTGCCTTGCATCTCAGCTTTAGCCCACGAGGTAGATCAGACTTCTGTTTAGACTGTTTTGCTTATTGTTTTGTGCTTGTTTCACATCCTGTAATTGGGGATTTCCCAGTGTAATTTCTCATACAAAATATATATTTTTAAGTCAAAGCATAGATCTTGAAGCTACGTGCTTCTCTTATGTCAACCTCCTTTCATCGTGTTTAGCATTATCACCGTTGCAATCCGTCTACATCTTTTTCCCCTCGTTTTACGACTCCTCGAACCATATCGCTTTCTTTTTATGCACTTTGCATTGTTTTACTGACCCGTAAGTCCCTGTCTGATCGACAAGACCGTTCAGGGCGCCACGGATTCACTTTCTCCAGCATAGCCCTCGCGCGGATTCGTGGCTAAAACTGTGTACGCCGGAACCTCGGTCAGTATTTCCAGCTGCCGGCGTTTTCCGTCGCTACATTTGCATGGTGTGGTTCTCACACATAAACATATAAAAAATAAAAAATAAAAAAAAAGAAGCAAGTGAGAATTCAAAGCAGACCCCTTAGACAAAATAATCATTTGGGCTACAAGCACTAGTTATGGAACTCAAAATAAAAATGTTCTCTCTAAGTAAGGCCCTTATTGCTTCCCATTCTCTCCTTCTTGTCTCGTCGGAATGGTGGTGGCTCTTTAGGAAGGCATTCTTGTTACTTCAAGGGGATGGATTGGCCGAATGCGTTAATGCGAAGTCACTGGATGTGGTTTTTTTGAGGCTGGACTTGGAATGGGATCTGCTAAGTCACATTAACCATGAAACACACAAGGGGCTATACACCACCTTGTTCTTGGGATTCCATTCCATTAGCTTCTCTCCATACTTCTCTCCATTGTTCAGCTCATTGCTGGTTGTATCATTAGTGTATATTTTGGTTGACGCATTTTGTTTTTGGTAAATTATTGTGGTTAAGACTTTAACTCTTGTTCAAAATGACATTCCTAGAGCCTAAAGACTCTTTGAATGTGGGTTTTTTAGGGCATTAAGGGCATTAGCCTACTTTGGGGAGGACCCACTAACATTCCTATTTGGTGCACTAGTTAAATTCTTTCCCTTAACATTTTTGTAATCCACCCTATTTTGTTCATTTCCATTTTGACATCCATTTCATTGACATTATAGTTGTCTCTTTTTCTCCATATTTCTTGTTCTTTATTCTTTCTCCATTCTATCGCTACTAGAGGTTTGCTCTTAGTCATGGGGGTCCGGACCCAAATTTTTTCAATTTTCTCCTAACCCATACACCTTCGGTAGTCACCACTATGATATCTCTAGATCCATATCAGCCATACCACAACTCAGCCAATGGACCTTTCACTAAAGCAAGGTATCAATTACATTATGATTCATTTACCCTTGCTAATATAAGATTGTGTTGTGTGTGTAGATGGAAATCATACAACAACGGATTGGATCTAGAGGGAACACTTGGAATGGAGTAGTGCCTAAGTATCTATGAAAGGAACGAAGTGGATGGTGTGCTTAAAAATGGACAATGAAAGGCACAATCTTGGTGTTGGTAGCAGCAAGACTTCTTCTCTTTTCTCTCTTCTTTATCAGCTGCCAAATAAGGCTTGATGTGAAATGTATAACGTGTTCACTCTTGTTGTCGTGAACACCAATTTTGTCTTGTCTTTTAATGATGATCTATTCACATGTCATCCCATTAGTTCCATTTGAGTCAATAATCCCATACCATCCCAATATTTTGTAAGGAACTTGAGGATAAGTTTTTATTTAGTCATGGGGGTATGATGGGATGCAATATCGCATGGGCCGTGATATCGCATACGCGATATCGCGGTGCACTGCAAAATCTATAAATAAGAGGTGGCTCCATTGTTTCTCATTCTAGGCCTAGATCGTAGTGAAACTCTGGTAGTTTTACCTCTCCAAAGATAGAATAATTTCCATGTGCCCACAGTAGGAGCTCCAAAGTGAATGGATCTTTATTCGAGCAAATATTGTACCTGAACACAAGTTTGTGTACGGAAATAAAGACAAACTTGTTGGATAAAGCTTGTAATGCATGGAATAGGCTAAATAGGATTTTATTTATTTTTTATTATTTAATTACTTTATTATTTCATTAAATCTCTCTTAACCCTTCTCCCATAGTTAAGTGTATTCAGTATGACCGCTTCGAGCACATGCGTTACACTTGGTGATCCCAGCAACGATTAGTGTTTGGTAACCAAGGTTGCATTGGTTCAAGGTGTGAACGGTAAGTGGGAATAGATACTGATGCTAAGTTAATTAAGGCTTAGTTAGTTAGTTAAAGTTAGTTAGTTAGTCTCTTCACCCTTCACCTCGTTAGGATAGGAGATAAAATTGAAAAGACATAAAAATCATATACCTCAGACTTACTTAACCATACAACCATGAAAAATACAAGTAAGTTTGGGAAGATAATGAATGATTAACCTTAAGTGTTTCATAAGGCGTGTAGGCAATTAGTCTATGGAGCTCGATCAAATCGCACGTGTAACGCTCGTATTCGTATGGTTGAGTGTAGGGGTACCTCGCCACTCATCATCCATGCTAGAAGGAACATGATCATAATAACCTCCTATAAGGCCACTAAATGAATAAGTTTTTATCTTATATCATCTAGTAGTTACTCTAAGTTTTAGAGGATCTTTTAGTGTCTATAGTATTTGGAACATGATGTTGTGCTATCATAATATTCTTGAATGAATGATTTCATAATATCAAAGTAACTCATTAATTGAGATTCAGGAGAGAAAAATTATCCAATGGCTACAATAAGAACATATGAACAACATATCATAGATTTTCATATAATATTCATGCTATTAAAAAAACTCTCATATAGTGATCATTCTATGACTAGAAAAAGACTCATATAACATTCATTCTTTAATGCATATAGATAATACAGTAATCCTCATATAACATCCATCTAATGAGACATAGATATAATTAAGGGATCCTCATAGTATAGCCATTCTATGAGACAAAAAGATGACCTTGTAATATTCATAGAGAGGTTGTGCTATGAGGCACAAAGATGAAGTGGAAATCCTCATAATGTAACTATCCTATGAGCCATAGATATGATATGATGATTCTAACTAATTAGCTATGCTATAAGGCACTAAGATGATATGGGCATCCTCATAGCACAATTGTCCTATGAGGCACATAGACAACTTAGTTATTCTCATTGCATGCTCCTGATATGAGGCATATAAATGATATGAGTATCCTCATATCATGGACATTGTATGAGGCATAAAAACAATTTGATGATCGTCATATTGCAACCACCCTATGAGGAAAACAAATGATCACTATGACATCATAGCACAACTATCCAATGAAGTACATCATATTAAGAAGTGGATACTAGATAGAGAATTAAGATAATAAGTTATACAAAAAATAAATACATTATATGAAATAATTAATAAATTTATAAAAATATCAAAATTTGTTATTATTACTTAAAAATTTATTTCTCCTATCTAGGTTGTATAAAAAAATAATAATTAACAAGTTATTCATAATAAAGAAGTAGTAGATGCTAAAGTGCTTGATAATGAGTTAAGAAAGAAATATGTGAAATGAATGCTTTCCATACCTAAGAATGTAACCATACCTAAGATTTCTATGATCCATTAATCTACAATCAAATAATGCTTTCTTATTCTCATATCACTTTCTTCAAGAAACTATGATGTCGTTCTAAGTAGGTAATAAAATTTATTTTATCTTGTAGTTGTTATATTAAGGTTTTTCTTTGTGAGTCATTGGCAATAAAATTTTTAAGCATTCAATGTATTTTTTAAGAAGCCTAAAAAATTATTGATTATAGCTTAGTAATGTGTAAGACTACAATTAGGAAAAGTAACACATAAGACCTACACTAAGGTTGAAGGATGGACTAGAAGGATTATCTCCATACACCTTAATGATGATTTTTGTTATTTCAGCTTCTAGTTTAGATATGTTGGTAATTCTTGTGTTATTTTTATGATTAATTTATAAATGTGATTAGTTTCCTTATCATTTTTATAGATCCTTGCCAACATGTTAACTCATAATATTTAAGAGTTAGTATAAGATGAAATTACTAATGAATCATCACTTAGAATATTTAAAAGATTCTTACTTCTACATTCATTGTACCTAGGTTTAAGCCTACATGTAGGTTTCAATAGACATAAATAAAAAATTTTATTTAGTTAACAAGAACCAATATAATTATCAATCTTTCAACTTGGAAGACATTGTTGTTGACCTTTTGGTATGTCAAAATCTTGGAAAATGGAGAATGTAGAAATGTTTTTGTATGGTTTTGTAGTGCTAAGGAATAACTTAATAAGAGCAAGATGAGTTTGGGATAATGAGAGTTGAGCTATATGAGAGCTAAGCTATGATGACAAAACAAGGGTTGAGCTAGGATGATAAAATGAGAGCTTGGATGTCAATATTAGATGATACAAAGTCTTAATTAGGAAATGAAGTCTATAAGTCAAAAGAAGGTGTTCAAAGATATGACAAGACATTCAAAATATCAGAGAAATTTTCTAGAGTTGATAGTGCAGTTACAAGCTAGACATCCCAAATAAATAACAAATGTCCCAATTGCTATTGGGATGTCCCAACTGGGATTTCCAAAGTGAGATGTTCCAACTAAAGTAATATGTCCCACTTACAAGCTCTAAAAAGTTACTGAGATGTTCCAAGTCCAAATGGGATGTCTTGACTAGCCATTAGTAGTTGTTGCATGAATTCCAATGGTCAAAAAGCACCAAAAAAAGATATAAAACATGGCATAATGGCTTGAGAAAGAAAAGCATTTTTCACACAATTGAACCTTCATTGTAAACATCTTTTGTAGCATTTGTGTTCTTTGTTATATAACATTTGTATGTTGTATTTTTTTACTAAAAGCTTACACACAAGGAACCTATAAAGTATAGTTACACTCTCTCCTTGTGTTTTTCTTTTCTTTATTGCTCTATGGGATTAATGTGCTTCTTCCATGAAGGCATCTCATGAGCTTGTTGTGACCTTATGAGGTTGAGTATGTTTCAAATGAGAAAAAACTCCATGTAGAGCTAACATCATTATAAAGGTTGTGGGATCCTTAAAATTACATTTTGAGCTTATTGACACCTTATGGTGTTGGGTGTGTTTCTATGTGAAAACACCCCTTATGATGTGTAAATCTTGTAAAGGTGTGGTGCTCTTGAAACCACACATTTCTAAGAAACAAAGTCTAGAGGTTTGCAAGAATTCTAACCTTCAAGTGTGGAAGTTGGGGAGCCATGTATATCTAGTTGTATTTTTTAATTATCTTGGGTGCATGAATTGGGGAACCTATTCTATCCTCCTTGTATGTTCTTAATCCTCATGTGGTATCGAAGCCTTGTACTCTTGGTTTTAAGTGTAATAGCTTAGGAGTAAATGATGAAAGGAGGATCATACATAAAGCCACCTATGTTCAATGGGGTTAACTTTATGTGTTGGAATACTTGAGTGCAAAAATTATTTAACTACATGAGGTTCTTATTGGTATTCATCTTAAATGAATGCACTCAAATCATTAGCAACATACTAGGCAACTAAGGTAAGAAAAAGGGTAAGTAATCTAAAATTTCAATTTTTGGTACCTATTTTATGGAATGTTGGATATGTGATGGAGTAGGAGAGATGTCCTTTGAATCCTCTAGTACTTATAGGTTACAATAGGAAGATTCTAGTAAAGAAAGGAGAGTAAATATCATCTATAAAAGTTGGGATATTAAAGAGGAAACTAGAAATACACACAAACATTCACATCTTTCAAGTATATTCTTGGATAGTTAAGAACTCATTAATGATCCAACCTCTAATGATGAAGCTTAAGGAAATAAGAAGGCTAGGAATCTCTACATAAGCTAGGATGATAAGTTCAGTGAAGAAGAAACTGATGACCTATCGACAAACTCACATCTTATCTACTTAGCTCTTGCACATGAAGTTCCCATCTTTAATAAAAGAAAATGAAGAATGTGAAGTAATCATTGTAGAAATATATGATATACTATGTAATGAAATTATTTCCTTTCAAAAATTATGCAAAAAGATGAAAAATGCCTTAAAAGAAAAAGAATTGGAAGTTTCTCAACTAAATTAGAAATGCTTAGATCTTGCAATGGCAAACTCAAACCTAAGGGCTAAGAATAAAAAGCTAACCCTTTTCCATGAGTAGATTAACAAGGATCTTACAAATCTAAAGCTCATCAATGATAGGTTAACAAAAAGGAAGGAGACTCAACAAATCATGCTAGGATAAGGTGGATTCAAACAATGAAAGAGAATTGAGAAGTCATTCCCACTATAAGACATCTAAAAGAACTTCATCAAATGGGAGGTATACTTCCAAGTTTGCACATGTAGCCCAAATGAGAAATACTATGTGTTTTTACTATGGTAATTTTGGGCATAAGTAATCTCATTGTTATTTATAATCAAAGCATTATAAGTTGACTACATGATCCTATTAAAAGAAGCCTAGAATGTATGACTTGTAAGTTAGAAAATTTTGGAGACTTAAAGAGAAAACGCAAGAGGAAGGGATGACTACACATGTTGATAATAGTACTAGCAATACTAGAGGGTTATAATCCTTGATTAATAGAAACCATTAGCCATATCATCTCAAAAAACACAAGTATGAAGGAGAAGCAACCTCAAATGAATTAAGAGATTTAAATAGACATACTAGTGATAGCAAAGGTGAAGCTCAAGGACATGATAGGGAGGTACTCCATGATGAAGGACCTCATCCTAAACTTCATTAATCATGTCCATGCTCAAAAGTAAGAAAGGTAAGTAACAGTAAGTATAATTATAATATTTATTTCTTGAACTACTAAATTTAGTTTCTAACTAGTTTATTTTTCTTTAAATTAATATTTATTAGAAAATTTTTGAATGGATGCTATTGAAAATCTTTGTTTATCTAAAGAAATCCTTCCTTGGTCTTACAAGGTATTAAGTTGCAGATGAAAATGACCATCAAAGTTCTAGTGGCAATTGAATGATGAAGAATCAAGAGTCCAAAGGGTTACTTGTTGTAAAATGGTGAAATCAAGTGTTTTGAGCCCTTGCCTATGATTCATGGACCTTGCAACACCTATTTATAAGGTCTTTCCTATTCAATCTTTGGTAGAAATATATTGCTGCAGTTATGATATTTTTTATATAATTAGTACCTATATTCTTTGATAAAAGTTGAATTATTATTGGAGGGTACTACTAATAGGAGACTTTGGTTTCCAAAATTCTTCATACATGATCTTGGTATGGTATTGTGGATTTATTGATATGAAGAATAATTTGATGAGATCCAAGGATGCATCTCTACAATGGAAAAATCACCCAAGGAAGGATAATCAAGCAATAGATGCATTATAACAACTAGAGATTATTGCTGCTATTGTGATTTTTTTTTGGATCCTTACTATCTGATTACAAGGTCCTTCCTTTCAAATGGGTTTCCTTATTGAGTATCTACAAGAAAATTATTGTTATTTTTCATCTACATTAATCACTGATGTAAGACCTTAGTATCCACACTTAATCTTAATATTGCAATGCAAGTCTAGTACTATGATGATAATTGATGATCAAAGATACTACTACACCTTTCTCATATATGAGAAAAATCAAGATTTCATCTCTATAAAGAGAAACTTGATCCTTAAAGATTCAAGGGAAGAATACCACTCTCTCTCTCTCTCTACAATAGATATATTAAGAAAATTAGCATGCATGAAATGGAAGCCTATACTTCATCAATAGTTATCATCTTATAGGCCACTAGTATAGGCAGAGGCTTTTGGAACTCTCACCAAAACACACTCAAGTAGTAAGATCTCCCACTTTAGCACCCATTGTTGAATATGAGCAAGAAAATATATATACATATTAGAGTATGATAAAGTATCTAAGGTAAAATCATGGGTTCTTTTTGGTCAAGCTACATTTGGATCTTTTACCTTAAGAAGGTTTTCTTTGTGAGGATATTTGATATTGACATGGCTACATACATTTACTTTATGAGAATCTTGATGAGAATGTGATTAATTATTTTTGATCCTTTGAGATTATAAGCATGATGAGTTATGTATCTTTGACCATTTTTTTTTTGAATCTTGGGTCTAAGGATCTTCATAGAATTATGTGTTATTTCTTTCCCCTTGGCAGTGGAATTTACTTATGGTTTCTTTTTATTGATGTCCAAAAAGGGGGAGAAAGTGGTTTGAGATAGTTTGTGATTTTATAGACTTAATATATTTGTATTTATGTTGGTATTAAATTATGATCTTAGCCTATATAGTGTTTTTGCTATTGATGGCTTATGGCTTATTGTATTAGAGATAGATGTTTTTAGTGCTTGAAGTGTAACCTTTGATTACTCATGGCTTATGATTTTAATTATTTGTGTTAAATTGATTATCTAACTTTGACTTGATGAGTGGACCACTTTCAAGGGGATTTATTTCAATCAACCCTATGCCAAAGTATGTGTACTCATCCTTAGCTATATATTTATATAAATGTTTTTGATGTGAACTATTTCTTATGTTGATCTTGACTAATGGATATGTATTATTTAACTATTTTATCTCATTTTCCTTTATCATAAATGTTTCCATAGGATTATATTTTTATTCATATTCATGCGTATGTTTTTTCCTTTAAATGTTTATCATATTATGGTATGCTATTATGCTAATCAATTTTCTTAAGTTTTGAACATCACTAAAAAGGGGGAGATTAATAATCTTTTGGTATGTCAAAATATTGGAAAATGAAGAATGTGGACATGTGTTTGTATGATTTTGTAGAGCTGAGAAAGAACTTAAAAAGAGAAAGATGAGTTTGGGATAACAAGAGCTAAGCTATAATGAGAATTAAGCTAGGATGATAAAATAAGAGCTGAGCTATAATGAGAGTTGAACAGGGATGACAAAATGAGAGTTGGGATGTTAATCTATGATGACATAAATTCTCAATTAGGAAACTAAGTATACAAGTCAAAAGAAGGTGTTCCAAGATATGCCGAGACATCCAAAATGTTAGAGAAATGTTGTAGAGTTAAAAGTGTAGTTGCAAGCCATACATTCCAAATAAATAGTAGACATTTCAATTACTATTGGAACATCCTAGCTAGGACATTTTAAGTGAGACTTCCCACTTGAAAGCTCCAAAATGTTATTGAGACATTCCAAGTTAAAATAGGACATCCCAACTAAATATTAGTATTTTTTATATGAATTCAATGTAGTACTAAGAAAAGTTATAAAAGAAGGCATAACAGCTTGAGAAAGAGAAGCACTATTCACACAATTGAACTTCATTGTAAACATCTTGTGTAGCATTTGTATTCTTCATTGAATATCATTTGTATGTTGTATTTGTTTAGTGAGTGTTTAAATGCAAGGAACTCATAAAGTGTAGTTACACTCTCTCCTTGTATTCTTTCTTTTCTTTCTTGTCCTATGGGGTTGATGTGCTTCTTGTGAAAAGGAATATTATGAGCTTGTTGGGATCTTTTAGGGTTGAGTATGTTTTCAGTAAGAAAACACTTCGTGCAAATCTTACATCATTATAAAGGTTATGGGATCCTTGAAATCACACTTTGAGCTTATTGGGACCTTGTGGGATTAGGTGTATTTCTATGTGAAAACACCCCTTGTGGAGCTGTGATCTTGTAAAGGTTGTGCTACCCTTGAAAACACACATTTCTAAGGAACAAAGTTTAGAGGTGTGCAATGATTCTATCCTCCGAGTGTGAACATGACCAAGTTGGGGAACTATGTACATCTAGTTGTAGTTTTTGATTATATTAGTTGTACAAATTGGGGAACTTATTCAACCCTCCTTCTAAGTTCTCAATCCTCAATTATTACTTTTCATTTTATTAAAAGCATCCAAATAATAAATAACCTTCCAAGTTGGACGGAATCATTTATTTATTTTAAGAATCATTCATAATTATTTTCTTAGTTTTACAATTAAGTAAGAGCATAACAAATGTCTTGTTCTTTAGAAGGCTGTTAGTTTAAGTCATACTTTAGACATCATTATATAACTCTTATTTAATTATTTAGAGTGATGTTAATTAACATCACTTAGAGTGATGATAAGATGCTTATTTTTGAAGAAGTATGACATTGGTTTAAACATTAGTGCAACTACTTGAAAGATGCTAGGGTTGTAACATGAAGCTAAATTTAAAGTAACATTTTTTAAAGAGTCCTAGCATTATAACCCTGGGTCTTGGATTAAATTACATTAGCTTTAAACATAACATATGTCCTTACAACCCGTTACAATATGGTATCTAAGAATTAGTATAAGAAAGAACTATTAATATACTATCTTTTGAAGTGATGATATGATGCTTCTTTTCTAAAGTATTAAAAGAGGTTTTATCATGGACATAGTAACTTGAATGAGGTTGGTGTTATGAAGTTAAATTATCACTAAAGAAACCTACATCATAGGTAAAATTCTACAGAGATCCTTGGCAACAAGTTAAAGTATGCTATTTATGAATTGATTTATGATTGTAATGTTAAGATAACATAATTAATCATAGGTTTAATAACCTTGTCTTTATAACCCTAGGTTAAAATTTTAATTTTACCTGGTAATATTACATTACATAGGATCCTTTCAACATGTTACTATTTAATATTTAGAAATTATTATAAGAAAGAACCATTGTAACACCATTAATATTAAGAAACCACCATTTGGAGTTTTAATATATTTTTTTCTAATGTTTTTAGACATTACTTTGTGCATGGGTATAGCTGATTGAACAACATTAAGTTTGTAACATGAAATTACTATTAATTTAAGTTTAGCACTAAGAGTCATGACTTGGGAACCCTAGGTCACTAGTTCAATTACATTGGATAGTCTTATGTTAAGTAAGTTCTTGTTAGATTGTTATAATATTCTATGTAGGAACTAGTTATATAATAAGAAACAATGATTAAGGAATCCTCACTTGGTTTGTTGAAAATTTGGTGTCATGAACTTGACCTAGTTGAATAAGCACCATTAAGTGAATCTTAACATTTGAATATTTATTCACATACTTACTCTAGGCCTTTCTCAAAATCTTAATCAATTATAGACCATTATTAAAATCACAAACAACATCATAAATAACAAAATTATTAAAATCATTATGATATTTAGAAAATAGTATACGAAAGAACTATTAAGATACTATTAATATTAGTGAACCATCATCTAGAGTGATGATAAGCTTCCTATTTTTAAAGTCTTAAGAGATTTCTTTGAGAATGGATATAGCTACTTGAATGACATTAGGATTATAACATGAAATTACTATTAATTTAAAGTTAGTGTTAAGAGTCATGACTTGATAACCCTAGGTTACAAGTTCAATTTCTTTTGATAGTATTATGTTAAGTAAGTTCTTATCAGTTTGCTACATTATTGTATGTAGGAATTAGTTATATAATAAGAAATAATAATTAAGAAATCAACACTTAGTTCATTAAAAATTTTGTACTTGATGAACTTAACCTAGATGAATGAGCACCATCAAGTAACCATTGTATATAGGAATTAGTATATAATAAGAAACAATAACTAATGGATCATCATTTGGTTTGTTGAAAATTTGATGCTTGATGAACTTGACCTAGATGAATGAACATCATACAATAAGTGAACCTTAATATTTGTAAATCATAAACAATGTCATAATGAATAAAATGCTTAAAATCATTAACTATTTAATCATCATATTAATAAGGTACTTTATAATAGCAATAGGAATTAATTAAAATACATGATAATTATTGAATTGAATAGTGAAGCATGATCAACACTATCTTGTTAATTGTGATGATGTATGTTTGATTTAGGCCCATGCTCTTTAGTGTGGTGATCTCGATATAATTCTTGCAATGTGCCCACTTTAAATTTAAACCTAAATGTGAAATTTAATTTCAAATTATAGATACTTACTTGTGAAATACTTTGGCCTCACCTTCATGCACTGCTACTTTACCCATTATCCTACTGCTACTTGCCACAATGCTATCTAGCTGCTATTCATTGATTATGGTGCCATTGTCCTAATGCCTCTTGTTGACTAATAATTTGTCCTCCTATCACTTATCATTGTACCACCTATTACTAACTACTCGTTTGCAATCCACCATGTGGGTTTGTGTCATTCTTCACTCCCCTTCACATGTCCTAGGCTAATGCACCTTATGCATTTAGTTATATGTACTTCCTATGTGTCTTCAACACCACCACATTTATCGTTTTCTCTACACCTCACCAATACATGCATTTTGTTACCTCAAATGTGTCCTATGTACTTTATTCTTTGCACTACCAATTGTTGACCAAAATGGTGATGCTTAAAGTCGTTCTATTATATCTATTGGAGAAAACTCTAAAAATGGCCCTAAATTTAGCTAAAATATTATTGTAGATATGACAAATTTCCCATTAATTGGTCTTATACAATCTTTTAAGAGGGTTAGTTATCTACCAAGTTTAGGAGCTTGCAGCAATGATAAGACTTCTTCTTATGCAAATCAACATGTTTGAGGTGCAGGCTGCTAGATAGAATAAGATTATTCTTCCTATTTCTACCCCTATGACTATGCTTCTACCTATGACTCATTCCTTCTTCTACCTCTGCTTCTTTCTCCTTTTATTCTTTTCTCACATGGCTATGGTAGACCTATGGCTTCAAGCATTCCTTTTGGAGCCATCTGCAATCATTGAAATGATTGTAGTGATTTTTAAAAAATTCTTTATTAATCATAATTATTTTGTAGATTTTTTTTGAATTAAAATTGCAAATAAAAGTAAAGTTTATGTGGAATCAAGATTGCAAAGTTGTAAATTCATCATTTTAACAAAAATCTTCAATTTGCTTTTGATGAAAAGTTAGGAAACTTCAAAAAAATTTATAGTTAATGCATATTTAAATCATGAGGTTGTAGGATTCATGTAAATAATTTATGAAAATTGCTTAAAATGTAATTACAAATAAAATTTATTAAATTATTCCAATTAAAAATCAAAAATCATTATCAAGATTGTTTAATTCACCTCAATTAAGAATCATAGATCAAAATTGTTTAATTTAGCATGATAGCTTCAAGACACAACATTCTTAGAAGATGAAAGGTATAAATTATTGACACTTTTTGTGTTAAAATAATTAATTATTCTCAAATTGATCAATAAAATGGATAATTCAAAGAAAATTAAGGAAAACTAATTTAAAAATTAGCTTAAAATATGGTAGAGAAGGAGTAAATGTTAAGAGTATGTACCCTCTTTCCAAATCAAGAAAATCATTTTTCACAAGCAATGTTTAGTAGTTGCAACTTTTTTGATGTTCCATAGCATTGCCCCATAATAAAAGAGCTTAACTCTAGAAGCTTAAGGATTTAAACATAGTAAAAAATAACAGGAAATCCTTGTACATTTGGAATAAAATGAGATGGAAATTCTAATGGCTACAAGTATATATAGGGTTTATATAGGTGATATCATACATATGACATCATCCTTGAAAAAATTTTAATTTTTAACTCAAATTTTTGAAGAAATAATGATAGACTGTGTCTTCTAGAGGTTCCTAAAATTTTTTTAACAAAGATTGATGCCTAGATAGTGATTAATTATCTTGAAAATGATGTAAGATGATGAATATCAATGTTTTTGGACAAGGACAAGTATATGTTAAGGAGAAGTATATAAGATGGAAATGATTGGATAAATTAACTATTAAGAGTTATTGAAATGATATTACTTGAAATGAGCAGGATGATGTAAAATTAAATGTTAAATAGAATACACAAGAGTTATACAAGTGGATCCTTCTCAAAGTAGGCTTTTGCTCTTAATGCCCTTATATAACCACTTTTGTAAGTATCCATGGGTACATAATGAAGTGAACGTGAATCATATTAGTAATCCAACTTATGCATTTTTAACTTCCCTTAGCAAGAATTTAGCACTATGTTATACATGATCATTAAATTTGTAATTATATGTATTAGTGAGATGGAGGAAAGAAATCACAGAAAATGGGATGCAAGTTGTCTTACCATGGTCATAATGAATTTTAAATTTCAAGTGTGGTTAAGAAGATAATTATACCTATCCATCTAGGATCTGAACCATGTCCACAATATTTACCAATGACACAACATTCTATCATTGTAGGCTCGTGACCATAAGACTAACCACAACCACATGAAGATATCATTACTTGGTAAGAGAAACTAAGAAAGTATTAATTACACTTAATTAATTATACTATTTACTTTTAAGTACATCGTAGCCATTGGTTAGAGGGATGCCTTTAAGCATGGATAGCATGTCTTTCTAGTGGTACTCAAAAAATTTTAGCTTATGATGAGTCATCATTTGGGGCGACTGCGATATCGCTTACGCGATATCGCATGCCCTGTCATGATATCGCATATGCGATATATTAGCTTGTCTCCTCATCTATAAATAAGAGGTAGATAGATGAGTTTAGGCATCTAATTTTTAGTCCCTTAGCCAAAATCTTGCAGAGTTAGAATTATTTCCTAGTGTATGCCTGCAGTGTGGTGATTGTAATTGTACGGCATCCTTTATTCGAGTGTGACATACTTGGACACACACATGACTGGAAATAAAGATCGAGATTACTTCATCATTGCAGCATTCACTTAGATTAATCATTTAATTAATTGTTATCTACTACTTTCCTAGTTAATCTCTCTCACCCTTAAACTCATGTTCAAACATGAAATGAGTACGACTTGATTACGAGCACTTAAGTGTGAATACTTGATAACCTAGTAGCATACCTAGGATCTGCGCTTGGTAATCCTAGCGATAGTCATGCACGAAGTCCATGGTGTGTATGAATAATCAAGGAATAGATGCTCATCACACTTAGGCTAGATTAGATTCTCTTACCCTTTCTCTCTTAACTTAGATAATATTACTTTCCATTGCCTTTAGGAGTAGCATTAGATTAGAAACCCATCATACACCTGACTCTGGGTTGAACCATACGTGAAAAAGCTAATACTAGTCTAGGTGGAAAGATAGTGAATTATGACCTAAGGCTAACTGTCTAGATGCCACAACTAGTCTGTCTATGAAGTTTAACCGTATCACGCATGTAACGCCCCTATTCGTATGGTTGAGTGTAGGGGTACCTCGCCACTCATCATTGGCGTCGTTGCTGGGGATAGTGCTAGTTATCTAGATTAGTTATATCATACAAGGTCACTATAAAGGAATTAATGATATATCTTTTAAGAAGAAATAATTATTAAAAGTCACATTTAATTTCACACACAAATTCACAACCATGCCTCTCCTACAACACTATAATAATGCCACACCTACTGAGGAAGTTCATTGGAGAACCAATGAATTATATCACAATGAAGATTAGAGTACACAACTCGAGGTGGCTATTTCTTATAAACATGAACGAATGCAACGTCATCCCAACACATGAGAGCCTAACTTACCCAATGATGATGAACTGCCACTGGCCACTACAAGCTTAACATAGATACAAGAGGTTGTTCGAATCTCCCGTAGGCATTGTAAAGAGAGCCATCTACCTAGGATCAATTTAAACAACTTTCCCAATTTCTTAGGAGGATATGACTTAGATTCGCATCAACATTTACAAGCCTTCTACGATGCCTATACATGGAACAACATTGATAACAGATGGAAAAAACTCAAGTTCTTTCTTATGATGCTCGTTGGTCAAGAAAAAGTATGGTATAGATCGTTAAAACCAAATTCAATACGATGTTGGCCAACAATGGTAGAACTTTTTAATGAAAGATATAAAACCTACGCAAGAGTGTTAGCCTTGAGGAAACAAATCCAAGGATGGAAACAAGCACAACATGAACCCTTGGACATGGCCTTAGAAAGATATTACGCATTGTTAAACAACTGTCCAGGCCATGGGTTTTTCAAGGAAAGGCTAATGTACCATATCATTGATGGGCTCCGTAATGAAACAAGGGAGACCTTAGGAATGTATGCCCAAGGCCAACTATACGAACTACGAACCCATCAAGTCCAAGAGCTTATTAAGAGGGTAGCAAAAGAAGAAGGAGAAATGGCTAGATGGGAGAGTGTTGAAAAACATCAATGGGACCAAAATCTCAACTTAACAAAGGTCCATGATCATAAAAAGGAGAAATCAACCAATCACAAGGAGAAAGAACCATCTTTTCCGATACAACAATCATTAGAAGAAGTCAAGGCAAAGATCAATAAGATGTTGGAATGGACATATAAAAAGCATGGAGAATTTATCAATATCATTGGAGATAGAGTTTTGACAACCCAAGAAGCAAGACAAAACATTAGACAATCAGAAAGAAAGGATAAGGAAAATAGGAGCTCAACTGCCAATCATACATATGAATGCAACATATGTCTGTACGATCACCCCAACAGCCAGTGTCCAATATTGTCACATTTACATGAGCATTGGGGAAATACATTACATCCAGATTTCGTATAGAGGTACAATGTTCGATCATAGTGGCAACAATCCCAGTCATGGGGGAGACCACCACTAAACTGGAGATACGCTTCATATCATCCAAACCCAAACGCTTATCTTGTTCAACATCTTGTTTCTCCAGCTGGGCCAATGCACTTTATCTCACCATAGTACCATTCTCCTCAATACTATCAGCCCATGCCTTCAACACAACCACCACCTTGTGTACCTTATACTCCTTCTAACTTTCAACATTCTCATTTTTTCCTCCTTCTACATCGCCACCAACTGGTCCTAAGGTGTTTGCACCATAGCAACAACCCACAAACATTACTTGTGCTACTACTTCTAACAGTAGTGCGAGACCTCAACAATATCAAAAGCATCCCTTCTTTAAACATGACTGTAAAAAGGGACAACACAATTCCAAGGCCCCTACATCCTATAACTCAGCACAAGTCCCACACTGTGATGCACCCTTATCTTAGAATCCAATGCCTCATGTAACTTCATCATGGCCACCAACTCACACTCCAACAATAATACATCATGAATGAAGAGCGACAACCCAATCCTTGCATACCATCTAATGGTTCCAAACATTGTAGTGGGTCAACTCATTATCCAAGAACTACATTGCACAATTTGCCCCACTATGCTTACTATAATCAAGTGTGTGAACCCCGATGGGGTAAGTATGATCAGGCCCCAATATTTCCAACATGTAAGGATCCTCATCTTCAATTTATTAATCCTTGTCATCCTCAACCATTTAGTTATGGGGGATACCTCCCATCCCAATAACAAGCAGGATTAATAACCATTTTTTATTTTTCTTTAATTTTACAACTTTTTATTTTCCAATTTTTCATTTTTCAACTTCTTGTTTTATCTTTTTGTCTTTTGGTATTTTCTTCTTTTTATAAGTAATCTCGTCTACTAATAAAACACTCATGTGAATCGTTGGTTGAGGTGTGTTCTATGTTATCAAGTCTCGAGTGATCAATTATTTGGAGAGTGAGCCCATTACACCCACTCATCCATTCTACAAATAAGAGGTTTTGTTCAAGGGTACAGTGATATTCTTGAAATTCTTAAAACTTAAAATTAATTTTTTGTTCATTGTACCCAGAATGAAGAAGGATGGACCAAGAGGGATGATTAGGGTGTGACATCAAGGGGACTTGTGGATTCTCTTTGGTGGCTTCTGTGGGAGTTATCATGCAACATGGTTGTACTAAGATCCTTGTAGATCTAATGAAAATGGGAGTAAGAGTAATCAAAAGGGCACTCAAAAATCCAATGTTGTTATAGGGGGTTCCACTGGAAAGACATGCACCCATGCCTGAAGGTTGGTGGCTTCTCTGGATTCAATATTCGAAAAGAAGAACAAAAGAGAAAAGAAATGAAAATGAAAAGAAAAATGCCACAAAACAAAAAAATAACTCCTTCCTTGAACAAAACGCCAAGTGATCATACGCCTTGTTGTTATGGTACTCTCATAAATGTTCATTATGGGATGAAACAATGTGATGTCATTGATTAGAAGGATGGACTTGATCCTGATCTTGGAACGATGGGTTAAATGACACATTAATCATGCTTTACATGCAGGATTCACTGTGCCCTGGGTCAATTACCTCATGTCCCAATCTCTACGATCCCTTTCTATAGTTTGTCTCATCTCATTGTTCGTGTAATTATAGCTCGTGTCTCGTGTAGCGTAGAATTCACATCTCATTCTAGTGATAATTACTTGTGTGTGTTTTGTGGAATTAGTTTGGATTACATTTAACCCTTCTAGTGCCCACGGATACTTTAAGTGTGGTTACACAAGGGCATTATAGGTTGGAACCTACTTTGGAAGGACCCACTTGTGTAATCTTTTGTAATCTTCACTTGTGATATAGCTTACACACACCATTTCTCACCCTTAGCTTATTTTTCATAACATTATTTCCTTATTATTACCCCTCTGAATTTCAACGTTCCCATGAACCATCACATAGCCTTTTTCTTACCACCCAAGTTTTTATTGATAAGATCCACACCATCATCATTAATTATGCCTTTCGAATTAATGGAATTACCCTAGAACTCCTTCATAATAGCCCAATTTCCTCAGCTTACAATGTTGATTTCAAAAAAAAAATCCTTTAAAAATTTGGTATTTTTGTTGTGCCTCATGTCACTAGGGCCATGATATCCCGTACACGATGTATCGTATGCGATATCGTGTCCCTGCAACCTATAAATAGGTTACCCCCCCCTGCAACACTTAGCATTATTTTTGTCATTCACACAGGGGAGTTTTCAAATTTTTTCTCTATGACTTGCGATTGAGAAACCCTTACTTTTCTAACTATATATCGCTTACTGGTACTTCTATTTTAATTCCGTTTGAACCTGCTTGAACCCAGAGTGTTCAACATAGTCGTGGGGGAGGGACACCTGCCGAAAAGTGCCTAAATTTTTTGGAATTTATCATCACCCAAAGGACATCATCTAGGATAATTAGCTATAACACTTAGAGTAATCGTGCCCAAAAATCATTTAATCCCTAGGTATATTGGGAATCTAAAATTGGAAAAAAAGCCACCTAAGTAAAATGGACTCATTATTACAATCTTTCAGGCAAGATCACACGAAGATAAACAAATTAATTAATTAAGGCAAGCAGTAAGGTATAACTTAACTTAAAAAACAACCTTACAAATGCTTGGCCTCATGTGATTGCAGATGGCCCTGAAACGCGGACAACAGGAAGGTCCTTCTCAAGGTGGAAATAAGCGATCTCGGAGAGGTGGAAGATAAGATCCTACCAAAAACATGCAGAACAGGAGGAAAAATCATTCAACATTCATCAAGAAGATCCTCCTAATGTACAGTCTGGGTAGGTAGAAGGAGGAGCTACTGTAGTGCCTGAATAGGGACAACATCTCATGTTGCCCCAAGATTGTGTTCAAGCCATCCATGAAAAGTCCACATTCACTGTGATGATTGTGGAATTGAACTTCAAATCTTTTGTAGAGTTCACTCCTGAGGCCATTAGGGATCACCTCAAAGGATCCCCATTATGGCCTACCCTCTCTGAAAGCAATGCCTAGTACCTAGGAGAGATGTACCAATTTTGGCACAATAGGAAGCAAGGCACCACTGTCAATATTTGTGGTGTGATAGTTGATTTCTCTGCGCAAGCCATTTTGGAAGTGTTATACCTTTTGAATATAGGGCCCAAAGTTGCTCAGTTATCCACCCGTTCATACCTCGATGTGCAATGGGATTGGTTGGAAAGGGCTTATGGCAGAGAAAAAACATTTGGTGAGTTGACGATGGAAGAGAGGATTTACTTTAAAATTGGAACATACCACCTCTTCCCCACAAAGGGCTTGAAAAGAATATCAATGTATGCAGCTAGAGGATGTGCAATGTTGATGGAAAAGGTTAACGCTAACCTCCCCATCTATATTTAATGGAGATCCTAAGGCAGTTTGAGGAACGGAAGACAGGGAAGATGGTGCTTCCTTTTCCTTGTCTTATCAAAAAGATTTGCCAATGTGCTGGTATGCGGGGGTACACCAATGATGTCCTCCAAAAAGCCTAGACTGCTTCATATGTTGAATTGCTAAAGGTGCCAGCTCCAAGGAAAATCATTGGTGAAGAGCTGGGACTAAAACAAGAAGAAGAACAGATGGTTGGACCAACTACAACTTAACTTGCAGGACCCAGCCAACTTCCAAGCATGGGTCCCAGCCAATAGCAGGAAGTAGGGCCTAGCATAGGCCAGGATCAGTCGCCACCACCGCAAGACTACAGACCCTCGATGAGCCATCTTAGGGCCATCACTCAGACGATCAGTTGGGGAAGTCATGATGACATAAACCTCTTCCACGTCATCGATGATGCCATTTAGCCCACTATTTCTTTGGATCGTACAAGAATAAAAATTTCTATTCACACAGGAGGAGGGGAAAGTAGATGGTCACAACAGATCTCAGGAAATGTGGCATCTTTCCAGGTGTAGTTAGAAATTGGTGAAGGGGCCACTATGGTGGTCATGCAACACCAAAATGCTACAGGAGCTACAGAAGTGGTCGTGGACCACATCAAAGAATCATTTAATGTACCTGTTATGCCACCGACAGATCTCATAGGAGCACAGGATGCTTAAACTTTGGCCAGAATCTCAATGACTCTTGCAGAACATGAGGATGCACTTAATTGATTGCTCCAAACAGGGCAAGTAATGACATCCCTATTTGACATCCCTCAGGATGTTACAAAAATTCAGTCAGACCTCATTTCCACAAAGGGAAAGCTAGTCTTAATAGAAGTGAGGGCCAAGCATGCTAAAGTTGAGGTGCAGAAACTACAAAAGTAGCTCGTGGCCTTACAAGCAGCATAGCGGGACCCTCTGCAATTTGTTCCTACAGACTAGCTAGAAAATTTTAGAACTAAGCAACTAACCAAGCTAATAGCAGAGAATAAAAAGGTGGCTGATGAAAAAGAGAAGGCCATTTTGGATGCTTCCACCGCATAGGTGCAAACTCATACGCATATCAAGGCACTCAATGCCTTACAAGAAGAAAACAAGCAGCTCATTGTAGACAACCTTCGGTTGACCATTGTGGAAAAGCAAAAGAACATTCTTGAGGAACACTTTCATCAATTGTGAGAAAAATTCATCTAGATCAACCAAGACATAAGTCATTTAGCTAGAGAGAATCGAACCCTCTCGATGGAGGAGGTACGTGCCATTCGTCAAAAGTCAGCTATTGAGATAAGCGCATGACAAAATGAGGCTAAATAGCATGAAAAGTTGAAGGAGAACTTCTGAGATCATGTGGGGATGTAAAAATAGATCCTTGAGAAGGAAATCCATATGGCCAAGGCCCACATCAACGCTATTAGTGCTCAACACATTGACTGGAGGGCCATATTGGACACATATGCCTTCGCCCACCAAGGGGAAGTTAAGAGCCGGGACCTGCAGATTCAAGATTTGATAGAATATATGGAGTTGGAAAATCTAAGATATGCCAACCTTAACATGTTAAGAGAAGGACACTCAAGGATAGATCTTAAGCAGCAGGTAGCAACCATCCACATCAAATATGAAGCAAAATTTGCATAATGTAAGAAATTGTTGGAGAAACTAGAAGTTGCAAATTCTGAACTTGAGGTGGTGAAAGCCAGCTACCAAGGACAGAAAGGTGCCATAATGGACTTGGCTCAATGGCTAGTAGATTTTCAAGAGTACAAGGATAAAGCTAGAGCCTATGAGGAGGAACAATGGGTGTTTGCGGCTTGGTATGTCAAGGCCAATCAAATTTTTCCACAACTACCCTTTCTGTGGGAAGTGTTGACTCTATCAAACATTGAAACATTAGCATGGATGGAACAAGACCATCAGACCAAAGAGGAGAAGCTCCAAGACATACTTCAATGTCATCAAGCCTCAAAACTTGAAGCACAAGACAAAGGGAAAGCACCAATGGAGGAGCCACTGCCACCTGGAACTACATGAGTTCCACCCATTTTTGTAGATGTAGAACATCATTTGTGTTGTGTCTTCATTTTTTTTCATTCCACACTGTGGCATAATCTGGTTTCTTTCCATCTAATAATCCCATACCTATCCATTGTGTAATCACTATAACTTGAGGACGAGTTTTCATTTAGTCATGGGGGTATGATGAGTCGTCATTTGGGGCAATCGCAATATTGCGTACGGGATATCGTGGCCTATCTCCTCATCTATAAATAAGAGGTAGACAGATGAGTTTAGGCATCTATTTTTTAGTCCCTTAGCCAAACTCTTGCAGTTTTTCCTTCTTAAGGTTAGAATTATTTCCCAGTGTATGCCTGTAGTGTGGTGATTGTAATTGTACAACATCGTTTATTTGAGTGTGACGTACTTGGACATGCACATGACCAACAATAAAGATCAAGATTACTTCATCATTATAGCATTTACTTAGATTCATCATTTAATTAATTTTTATTTACTACTTTCCTAGTTAATCTCTCTCACCCTTAAACTCATGTTAAAATGCAGAATGAGTACTACTTGATTACGAGCACTTAAGTGTGACTACTTGGTAACCTAGTAGCGTACCTAGGATCTGCGCTTGGTAATCCTAGCGGTAGTTGTGCACGAAGTCCAAGGTGTGTATAGATAATCAAGGAACAGATGCTCATCGCACTTAGGCTAGATTAGATTCTCTTACCCTTTCTCTCTTAGGTTAGATAATATTACTTTCCATTGCCTTCAGGAGTAGCATTAGATTAGAAACCCATCATACACCTCACTCTAGACTAAACCATACATGACAAAGCTAATACTAGTCCAAGTGGGAAGACAACAAATTGCAACCTAAGGCTAACTGTCTAGATGCCACAACTAGTCCATCTGCGAAGTTCGACCGAATTGAGCATGTAACGCTCGTATTCGTATGTTTGAGTGTAGGGGTACCTCGCCACTCATCAGCTTATGTATGAATTAATTATTTATTATGTTATATTTACTAAAAGACTAACTTCAAGTATGGATACATGTATTTACAATTTCATAGTAATGTAACAACATTTACAAAAGATCATGCTTTTATCATAATAAAAATATGAGTAATGATATAATCCATATGAATTAGTAGTACTTATAGAAAGATTCTAAAGAATCCTTGATATCACACCATTTTCTAATCCTACTTGGTCCTTCACATTTTCTTTTAGTCATAATGATCATAAGTAAATTTTAGTTTTATGTGATAAAAATCACATTATTCCTATGATAAGAACCTATTATTAGTAAAAGTAAGGGTAATGGATGAGGTGGTTTCACTACATATATAATTATTCATTCAATTGTAGAAATGAAAAAAATTGGTATTAGCAAACTAAAAAATTCTATATGAAACAGTTTTAAGCCTAGGATTCATGGGTCTTGAAAGGATCTAGGGCACCATAGGTGGTATTTTCAATTATCTAAGGACTTAAAAATCTATTACTAAGCATATTAAATTAAAATGATGGAAAACCTGTAATGTTCGTTTTAGCATTGGACTGAGTAGGGAAAAAAGTGCAAAAAATATGCAAAAATGTGGTAACAAGTAACTGAAAACTTTATATTTAATACTATAAAATATTATATGAAACAAAGGTTTAGGGAGTATATATTAAGACTTTTAAAAGCATAAGAATAAAAAAAAATATCTTGTAAGATCTAGTGTAGGAGGCATGGTTTGTTTTTCACTTTACTAAACTTGTCTGTATAGTTGATCTACACTGCAATAAATATTGTCACAAGTTCTTTCTACTTTCAATGATATACATTAAAAAAGGCTATAAAAATCTACAACTACTTCTTTGTTCTTTGCTAAAATGGTCTTTATTACTTTTGTTACTACCAAGTGATCTCTTTACCAAAAGATGTGCCAAAAAGCCCCAAAATGATGCTAAATCTAGCATAGATAGACCTTAAATTTGTTGCACTTCTGTTAGTTACATTTCCATGTACTTTCTATACCATTAGATGGTGTCTTTGGATCATTTTCATGGCCTAAAACTATAGAATATGGATGACCAACGTTTTTTTATGTTACCATTACATTTGGTAGCATATTTGGACTATTTTCATGGCCTAAAACTATAGCATATGGGCTACTAGCAATTTTAGCTTGTCATGCCCAAAATTAGTAGCATATTTTCCATTTTTCCTCTAATACATTGGCATAATAAAATTCATAGATTGTGAGCTATAACCTTCCTTTTACATAAAAATAAAGGTACATGATTTTTGCCAAAATATGGCCATAGGATAGGAGTTTTTATGGAAAAACAAGATAATTATTTTTGCTCTTAAATCCCTACCAAAATTACTTAATAAAAATTTCGCTACTAGGCGTCATGATCAAAACATGAATTTTCTTTGAGGTATTTCATTAGCCCCTCTGTCTTGATATTTTGATGATTGACCCAAGAGATATTAATAAAGAATGCAAAAAACTACTGTAGATTCATCACCAATGCTCTCTATCAACATTTGATTCTATAGTTGTCAAATCATGCCAACAAGTGCTCAGAATGATGAAATAAGATCACAATGCCATGATAATAATTTAGGGTGAGATAATGTCCATGTTGGTTATTGGAGAATGGTTACATGGGCTAATGGAGAATTCTCAATGTGTTGACATCATGGTTATGACATAGTGATATGTTTTCTTGTTGATGAGATCTTCATGATTTATGCTTAAACTGCCAATTACTTGATGATGTTTATAGAAACTATTTCTTTTTTCTTAGGCTTCTTTGACCAATTCGATCTCATTTTTTAGAGCTATTGATTTGCTTAACTTTAGGCTACATTAGCCTCTTTTCTTTCTTAACATTTTCTTCTCCTTTTCTCTTTTTTTTCTAGTAGTGAAACCTTCATTTATTTTTAATGCCAAGGCTGAATTTTTTGTTTTCTCACTAAATGAACTACTTGGAGATTCAATGAAATTTTTTATGGAGCATGTCCAAGATGTCACATGGCCATGGTACATGAATGTCAAACATAGGTTTTCATTGTTAGCAAGGTAAGGGGGGCTGCAATCTAGTTATGGGGTGATGGCTCATAAGGGATAATGGAAGTGATGTGAGGTAAGCATTATTGACAAGGTTAAAAAGCTAGTCATATTTGATCTATTGAGAATACATGGTACCTCACTATTGTGACGAGTCACACCTTTGTAATGATTTTGGGCTCATCCTACAAACAAAACTCCAAGAGGACAAGAGAACTAGTCAAAGAATACATGTGCTTACAAAAGGTTATAGGAAATAGCAATAAAATATAGTTCAACATGAGATACAATTGGAAAAACATGAGAACTCTATATCTAATTTTACATATTCATACAAAGTTTGTAGTATTTTGAGTTGGTAAAAAGAGATAGAAGATCATGCAACCTTACTTATTGTAGGCCACTAGAGTTATCAACATTAGTCATCCATCCAAACCTTTAAACAAAGACAAATAAAGGCTATAAGTAAACATGTCAATTTTTAATATGATTAAGGCCATTTGAAGATTTGCATACTGTCTTGTAGGGATTTAGTGGTGTCTAGGATAGACTAATTTTTGAGGGTTTAGACTTCATAATTGGGCTATTTCATGGTATTAAGGCTATTATCAAAAGGCTTCCAAGCTTAAGGTTTAAGCATTTCAAGGTTAATTTAATCAAACAACATCACTCAAAGAGTTCATAAAACCTAAGGGCAAGTTGAATTATATCCACATCTACATGGTTTAATCCTGCATGATAATAAGCATACATTAAGTGACATCTGCACCATATTCTTATCAAACAAAGTTAAAATAAAGCAAAATAATATAACAAATAATATTATTTATTTTTCTAGATCATTATATGATCAAAATGAGCAAAACATGAATGAAAATAGGCTATAATTGGATAAAATAATGGTTTTTAGGTGAAATAAGGTATAGAAAACTAAATATTTTCATTCCTAGCATGTGAGTATCATGGGGTAGGTTATCAACATGTTTGACCCAGTATGTCAACTTATGAGTTTCGTAAGCTAATTTCATTCCCAATTTCATTTTCATATTATTTTTTGGAAATTGATGCTTGAAATTGGAGTTGTTGAGTCTACATGTTAGCATGGGGTCCACATGTCAGCATGGGGTCCACATCCCAGCATATAGGACTAGATGAGCAACATTTGGGTTAATAAAAAATTATTTTGACAAGATAGGCCAACATATGGAATTAATTTCCTAGCTGATTTTCCAATCACAACATATGAGGTTAATTTCCTAGCTAATTTCCCATCCACAATTTTTGTGATTAATTTCCTAGCTAATTTTTCACCCACACATGTGGGATTAATTTCCCAACTAATTTTTCATCTACACCATGTGGGGTTTGCTTTCCAACTAATTTCCCACCCACATCATGTGGAGTTTATTTCTCAACTAATTTTCCATCCACAACATATGGGGTTTATTTTCTAGCTAATTTTCCACCAATAGCATACAGGGTTTATTTCCTAGCTAATTTTCCTCCCACAACAGGTGGAGTCAATTTCCCAACTAATTTTTCACCCACAACATGTGGGTTTATTTCTCAACTAATTTTCCACCCACAAGATGTGGGATTTATTTCCTAGCTAATTTTCCATCCATATCATGTGGGATTTATTTCCCATCTAATTTCTCACTCACAGTGTATGGGGTTAATTTTCCAATTAATTTCTCATCTACAACATGTGGAGGACAGTTTTTGATTTTTGTGAGAAAAGATCCCTAGTGTTTGAGAGTTGTAAATACGATTTCAACCCCAAATCTTAATGTATGAAATTAATTTCTCCTCCAATTTCCCTAGTGTAGCTCTTAACATAGTTAGCATTAGTTAATAATACCATACTTTTCCAATTTTTTGTAAAGGAAGCTTAGTCCTATCTTGTTAACTCAAGGATAAATTTTTACTCAATCATGGGGTATGATGAAGCATCAATTGTCTGCATCAATGGGATTGTGTCAATGTAGCTACATCAACATGACTGCATGGATGAGATCCCACTGATGTAATATTTACCACGTCAATGCAACATTTGTCTTTGCCTATAAATACGCATTCTCCCGTTGTGTATTGGGCATCTTTTGTCAATAGAGTAGTCGAACCCTTGCAGTTTTATTCTGTAGTGTTAGAGAACATTTAGTAAGTGCCTGCAATGTGGATTTGAGTCAATTGTACAACATTTTATTCCAGTGGCAATGTACTTGTACACATTCCATGAATATCAATAAGATCGAGATTGATTCTTATTCATTGCAAAACTTTGACTTGGATTAGATTTACTTTCCATGCAATTTACTTTTTATGTACTTAGATAATATCTACATTTCATGCAAGTTAATCAATTGGTGGAATGAGCATGACTATTTTCAAGCATAAACACATATTCACTGGGTAATTCCAACAATGTTATTGCTTGGTTCATCTAGTAGCGTAGCACCTAGTAATCCCAGTAGTGGATACATGAGTTCAAGATGTGGATGGAAAGCTAGGAATAGACACTCATCATTTGTAGGCTAGTTTAGAATTTACTTTCTATTGTTAATTAGATTAAATAGTTAATTTCTCTATTATTGTTAGGAGTAGCATAAAGTAGAAACAACATCAACCATCATATGCCTCACCTTGGAATAAATCATACATGACAAAGCTATCACTATTCCAAGTGGGAAGATAGTGAACTACAATCAATACTTAATGATATAGATGCCAAACTAGTCCCTTCCACAAAATTCGACTAGATCATGCATGAATGCTCATAATTTTTATGGTTGGGCATAGGGGGTACCTGCCACTCATCACTAGTTATTGATCAACAATGAGAGTTTCCTATGCCCAACCATATAGATCACAAGCATTCACATGTAATTTGATTAAATTTCATGGACCTTAGGCTTACGTGATGTTCTAGATAACTAAGCATTAGATGGTAGGTCATTGTCTTCCCAATCATAACTTATGTTGGTTTAAGTGGTATGGTTAACTATCACTAGGGCATAAGATAGTTTCATTTTTATTATTATAATATTTAAAATATTAAAATAATAATATATTAAAATATTAACTATTAAACTAATTAACTACGAGCATGAAAGAATTCTATACTATCCTAAGCATTGAGTATCTATTTCCCCTTTCCATACATATCCTAAACTTATATGAATTTTGTTGGCTTACCAAATGTCTAGTACTAGGCATATCAAGTATCCACTACTAAGATTATGAAACGTCAATACATTATGCTCAAAGTAGTTGTACTCAAGTGCTACTATTAAATAAAATATTTAATTGCTAAGTACAGAAAAGTAAAATGCATTAAGGATAAACTAATGAAAAGTAAACTAAATGCTCATCTAATTGCTTCAATTGATGGAATCAATATCAATTTCATTGTCATCATGCATAAGTATCTAGCTACATGATGCATTCAAATGAAATTATGTACAATTGACTCAAACCTTACTATGGGCACTTAGACGAGAAAAATTTCAACCTTCATGGATAAAAACTATTAGAGCCTCACTACAAGAATGATCAAAGGTGTTATAAGTGTGATGGGTACATGCACTTATATAGGAAAAGGATTGAATCATATCAACACATATGCATCCACACATCAAATGATATATTTATGTGTCAATGGGCATATGTCAATGCATACATGTTAATGTAGCAAACTTATTTACATTTCATAAATTATGTATGCTAATACCCATTCTTTCATATGCTTGTTGAAATTAGAACTTCAAATTTCTTGGATATAATGATATTTGCTTATAAGGTTTGAAATCTTAACTCCATATTTACATGTACTTTTGGTACATGGGTATTTTCATATTCTTTTATTCTTTTTACTTTTGGATTTAATTTCTAATTACCTTACTTACTCTTATTACTCCTAGATGGCTAGATTGGAAGCATAATGGAGGATAATTTTTGGTATTTTATTTATGTTTATATATATTTATTTTATATTTTTCAAACTATCATCTATCTTATTGTATTGGATGGATGTGTTGTACTAGGACCTGGACTCAGTGCAAAACTTTAAAAAGATATTAGAAGAGTGTTAAAAAATTTTCTTCTTGATGAGTTAAAGTTGAAGATGCAAACATCTTACTGAATGTTAGTATNAAATTCTCTAAACTAGTTCTTAAGGATTGGTGAGACCATAGTTGGTATTTTTAGGGGATGCAATGGTTGAGAAAATAGAATATCTCTTAGGAGGACATGCACAAAATCCTAATCATATTTCCAAATTAGTCAAGCATAATATTTTAACACAAATGTAGGATAGTGTGAAAGGCAAGGGGCATTTTATTTACACCACATTAGATCTAATAAACTAGATGTAGATGGTCACTATCTCTTAGTTGCTATTCCCATCGAGTATTGGAATGCTATCATCAAGTTTGCTTAAGTTTTCATAATCTTAGAATTTGATGAGTGATGAGTATACCCTATGCCTAACCATATCAATTACAAGCGTTCACACACAATCCAGTTGAATTCTGTAGACCTTAAGTTCCCACGTACACTAGTTCTAGAACATGAAACCTAATCAAGATGATCATTGTCTTCCCAACAACACTTTTGGAGCTTACTTGTATTCTTAAGTGTAATTGAGGCACATGATTTTTATTATTTTATATTTTATTCACCTATGATTAACAACAAGTTAAAACTTACGTTATAAACCAATTTAACTAATCTAATTGCTAATTGATAACTAATTATCCTAACATAAGCATCTAGTCCCACTTTCTGTACACATCTTGAATGCATACAACATTGCTAGACTACCAAGCATTAAGTGTTGCTAGGATTACCAAGTGTTGTATGTTATGCTCAAAGCGATCATACTTATGTGTTTAATCTATTTAGATTAATTAATTAATTAATTTAAGTCAAATTTATCTTAATTATTGAAAATAGTAGATGCCAAAATAAATCATTAATCTATTCTAAGTACTGTAAGGTTTGATCAAAAGAGTCATCTTTATTGTCGTTCACACCAGTGTGCTCAAGTACATCAATGCTTGAATAAAGATCCGTACACTTTCTAACTCCAATTGCAAGCACTTAGAGAAATATTTTAACTCTCAAATGAAAAAACTACAAGGGCTCTGCTACAACTATGATATGGCATGCCATAAACATTATTGGTGAGCATGTACTTATAGACTTTATTGTGGAGCTACATTGATATTGCCTCATAAATGTAACAAACACTACATTGACATGGCCCCATCAATGGGGCAACACCACATTGATGAGGCTACATCAACAAGGCCATGTCAATGGGGGCCCATTGATGCAACACTTTGATGCTTCATCAAAAGTGAAAGTAGAAGATAGATTCAACTCCACTGAGAAGAGTGCATTTGTAGGTTGTACAAATCAAGAGCCGTTGAAGATGAGTTAGATGTGTTTCTTTCTTATACCCATTTGAGATAGCATTATAATGTTACAAAAAAATTCTTGTATGATTTTTCATTGATTCCCCCATTGGTGCTTGGTCAATTTGTAGAGTCTATCATTATTTTTCATGAAAATGATATATTTGTCCAAAATATCTAATGAGTCTTCGAATGTAATAAAGATTCATTTCATATTTTTATGTTATTTGGATTTTGGAATAATGTAAGAATATCGTAATGATACATGTTAAATAGATATTTATGGTTTATTATATTCATATTTTATTTTATCTCAAGCATTAGGATCCATTATCATGTAATCTACATTAATTGTAATTATTTCTTCGTAATTTAAACCCATTGGTTGTAGTTTGATCCTTTTGTGAATACATGGAAAATGATCTTAGAATTAGATTGCAAGTCAATGTATAGAAAATTAAAATGATGATATAGGATATGAGAAATACACAATATAATTTTTAAAAAAATTTAAGCACATCAAATTAATGAAGAAAGAGTTGAAACAAAGGCCCAACAGTTTTGAGGATGCCTTTTAAATTTTTTATCCATACAACCAATCCTAAAAAACCTCCCCTCTATGGTAGGAAAAGGATTAGGCCTTGCCCTTATTTAGAAGCATTCTCATAGGTTTTTACTTATTTCAAAATGATTTCTTGTAAAGAGAAGAAGAAAACTCTCTCTAAAGATAAAAGAGCACATCAATCAGAAGTAATAAAAAAATAGAAATAGAAGCTTAAAGCTTCCTGATGGGACGTGATATCACATGGGCCGCGATATCGTGTACGCGATATCGTGGCCATCAAGAAATCGCATCCCTCGCAATATCGTGTTGTCCCTCGCGATATCGCGGTGCGCTGTCATATCTATAAATAAGAGGCAGCTCTCCCTTGTTTCATCATCCTAGGCTAGACAGTAGGAAAACTCTAGCAAATTCATCACTCCAGAGATAGAATATTTTCCATGTGCCAGCAGTAGGAGTCCTAAAGTGAACGGATCTTTATTCGAGCAAACATTATACCTAAACACAAGTTTGTGTATGGCAATAAAGATGAGCTTCTTGGATAAACCTTGTAGTGCATGGAATAGGCTAATTAGGATTTTATTTATTATCATTTATTATCTATTATTTGTTATTTATTGTTTTCTCTCTCAACCCTTCTCTCCTAGTTAAGTGCCTTAGTATGATCGCTTCGAGCACGTGCATTACGCGTGGTGATCCCAACAACGACTAG
>MNCI01024031.1:463997-486872 GCA_015680685.1 Gnetum montanum | reverse complement strand
AGTCTCAAACATGCTTCTCCATGCTTTGGCATAGATTGGCATGATAGAATTATACGCTGAATACGTTGTAGTAGATTTTGACTCAAGGGATTAGTATCCCACAGAAGCATAACATATGAGGGACTTAAGGTAAGAGAGCTAACATACACTGTTGAAGGACAAAGAGGTCCTGCATGTCCTAATCGAAATGGGAGATGGTGAACCATTTATAATGGGTTCTCTATCAAAAGATGTTCCCCCTCCTAATGATAATGAGGAGGTGGGGTATCAGAACCTACAATCCATGATACATAACCCTGGTTCTGATCCTCGTGAACACCAACTGTTCACTGAGGGAACTACAACACATGACAAGGACGGGCACTTAGATCGTCATCACGATCGAGGCCGTAGCAGCAAAAGAGAAGGTAAGAAGCATCATCATGGTGATGGTTCCCCTTCTTCTTTCCCTTATTCACATCACTCACCCTCTCCTTCCACCTCTGGGCGTAGCCATCATGAGCACAACGGTGAGGATAGAGGCAGGCAAAATGAGAGACCTTGACGAGAGAGTCGAGAGAGAGGACAAGGGCATGAACTAAGGAAAAGTAGGGAACAACAGAGACATCATAGGCATCATGAAAGAGATGATCATGACAAGCCCCTACTTGCAACCCAAAGTATGCTCGATATAATGGAGGTAGTGAGAATTCCAACAAGGCATCAAAAGGATAGTCGAATCAAGCGCTTAGATATGAATAACATCCCACATTTCGAAGGGGGATACAACGCTGATCCACAACATCATTTACAAGAATTTCATGATGCCTGTGCCTTGCAAAACATAGAGAACTAGTGGCAAAAACTTAAATTTTTTCCCAGGACACTCACCAAGGATGTAGAGAGTTGGTACTAGTCCTTAGAAGCAGAAACCATTAGGAGGTGGAGTACAATGTTAGAACTCTTCAAGAATAAGTATAAGACATACTCCAGAGTGTCTAATTTGTGTAAGTAGATCCAAGGATGGAAGCAAGGTACTCATGAACCCTTGGATGCTGCCATGGGCCACTACTACGCATTGTTACATCATTGCCCGGGCCATGGTTATGCACAATGGGATAAACTTCACCACATCATGGATGGGTTAAGGCATGAAACTAGAAGAATCCTTGGGACTTATGCCCAAGGGAGACTATCAGAACTTAGAGCCCATGAAGTACATCGCTTGTTGGAATAAGTAGCAAAAGGAAAAGTGCGGAAGAATACAACTATGATCCCTCTCTTCGAAAGAAGGGAGTGAGATTTTGAGATAAGGAGGATGAGTCACCACTTGAAGAGTTGGTGAATAGAAAAACCTTGCTAATTCAAAAACTAACAACCGAAGTATCGGCTAAGGTAGATCAACTGTGGGATTCCTTAGATTCCAGACTTGAAACTATTTTGAAAATCATAGAAGCATATAAGAAGGAACGAAGTAGTGACAAGAACAAGACAAAGCGGAGAGATTTAAGCCCTGCACATAACAAAGGTAAGGAAAAAATTACTATCTCTGATGAGGCTATGGATTTAGACACAGATGATGATGGTGGATGTGAGATCTGCCAATATGACCATCCTAAGGGATGTTGTCCAATTATCTCACATCTACAGGAGTCTAGGGTGTATGCACTTAACCCAAGACTCAACCAACGGTAGACACCTTAAAGGTTACCTTATCCTTAAGGTAACCCAAGATAGTTCCACCAACCATTAACGTACTATCCAAGTGGAACTCCATCACAACCCATCGGACAACATCAACAGTGGCAATACCCACATTCATGGGGGATGCCACCGCCGAAACAATAGTATCCTTACCGGAAACCTAATCCTTATGGCTATTATGTGCAGCAGCTGGTTTCTCCAAGTGACTCTATGGATCACACAACTCCCCAACGTCACTACCAAGTTTGGGAGTACTTTAGGAGGACTGCTTCTCCTCCGGGAGGCACCCCACATTCATCCCATCCTCCAACTCCATCCACACCTCTTCCACCTGTAGTTCCCATACAACCTGCTCCAACAATGCAAGGGAAACTCCCTACTCAACGGCAACAACGTAACGATGCGAGAGCTATAAACATTCAACCCACTGCTGGTTTTGACAACTATAAAAAGAGAAGACCTTTCTTCAGAACTAGAAGCCCAGACAAGCTCTCACAACAAGAAGCGGTTGAGCCTATGTACACTCCTCCACCATCTAAAACTTCGGAGCATCCTTCAGTCCAATAGAGCTGTACGCATATGGTTATGTTAACACATACCGTAACCAACTGGATCAAGGTAGGCCATCTTCCTAGGAAATTAACTGACCCTGGAAGTCCCTTAATCTACCTCTAAGTCACTGGGAATGAACCACATAAGGCTCTTCTTAACTCAGGTTCCAGAGTCAACCTAATTTCATGAGAGATGTATCAAGCTTGGAACTTGCCCCAACTTAAGAAGAGCAACATCTAACTAGAGCTGGTAGACCTGTCCATTACCATTCCCTTAGGATTGATGGAGGAAATTGTTACCACTATGTGTGGTTGGTCCTACCTAGCTGACTTCTTGGTGATTGAAGTCAACAACAATGAAGGGGACTTCCCAATTATAATGGGAAGGCCATGGCTGAGTACAGTAGATGCATACCTAGGCATCCACGATCTTTCCTTGCAGATATCTAAGATAAAAATTTATGGAAAGATCGAGAAGAAGAAAGTTCCATGCATTACATAAAGTGACTAGAGGATGATGACATGGAAGAATGTTCAGCATCTCTTCCATGTAATCGGTGTGTCCAAGAAACACAAATTCAAAGGTGCCTGTATGTAGCAACCACACCAGTAGTAGACACCCTGTGGTTGATAGCTACTAGAAAGAGCAAACCAATATGCATGAAATGAACTAAGGAAACTCATGCCAACAACGAAGGCATAGACACATTGGAATATGAGCGTTGCCAACTTCCACCCCTTAATCTAAGAACATTAGTTGGAAGAAGTTGGGCACTTCTAAGAAATTTAAATAGTTGTTCATTATTTTAGACCTCTCCCTTTCCATTCAGTCATGGGGGAGTTGGCCACCTATGCTAATCATTAGAGGCCCTCAATTATTTTTAGTTTTTGTTTTACACATTTTTTTCTTACACATTTTTTTACATGTTTTTGTTTTCCACGTTTTTGTTTTATACATTTTTGTCTTACACATTTTTTTTTACAAATTTCTTTAACTTTTCTTGTTTCTTTTTTACAAATTTCTTAAATTTTTTTGTTTTTGTTTTACAACATCATTACACTTTTCAAATTTTTTATGTGTGTTTGTGTATGTGTTAACCACCTTGTAAGTTTGTCACCCAATAAGTGTTCTTCTCGATGGTATGAACTGTTTTTCATTGATTGCTAATGTTTGGTTTTTACCTTTAAGTCATGATGTTGATACTAAGGTATGTTCTTTTGATATGGCAGGCAATGAGTCCAGTTCATCTATCCATCCACCAATTTCTATGGTCTCTCTTGACTTGAAAATGTACAGTCTCTTTCTTAATAAGAACTTTAACAAACTAGTGACTGGGCATTTCTCAAACTAAGGAAGGACTCAAGGTTTGAAAAGGGTGTGACTTCAAGGGAACTTGATGCTTTTGTGTTGACCATTCTCTTGGGTGCTTGGATGTTTTCTTCTTGAGTTTTCTCACCATTCCAATGTCACCCAATTATCGAAAGTTGAGTCAATAAAAATAAGAAGTCTTTGCATGGTGTGGTTCTCATGCATAAAAACACAAAAAAAAAGAAGAAAAAGAAAAGAGAAAAAGTGAGAATTCAAAGCACACCCCTTAGACAAAATAATCCCTTGGGCTACAAGCACTAGTTATGGAACTAAAAATGTTCCCTCTAACTAAGGCCCTCCTCGCTTCCCATTCTCTCCTCATTCATTTTGTTGGAATGATGGTGGCTCTTGAGGGAAGCATTCTTGTTACTCAAGTGGATGGATTAGCCAAATGCATTGATGTGAAGTCACCAGATGTGGTTGGTTTGAGGCTGGAGTTGGAATGAGATTTGCCAAGTCACATTAATCACGAAACACACAAGGGGTTTTACACCACCTTGTTCTTGGGATTCCATTCCAGTCTCTTCTCTCCACCCTTCCATTATTCACCTCATTCCTAGTTGTATCATTAGTGTATATTTTGGTGGATGCATTGTTTTCTTTTTGGTAAATTCTTGTGGTTAAGACTTTAGCTCTTGTTCCAAATGACATTCCTAGAGCCTACGGACTCTTCGAATGTTGGTTTGTCAGGGCATTAATGGCATGAGCCTGCTTTGGGGAGGACCCACTAACATTCCTATTTGGTGCACCAGTTAACTTCTTTTCCTTAACATTTTTGCAATTAATTTTATTTTTTTCATTTCCTTCTTGACATCCATTTTATCGATGCCATAGTTGTCCCTTTTTATCTATCTTTTTTATTCCTTTTCTTTCTCCATTCTAACACTACCGGAGGTTCGTGATTAGTCATGGGGGTATGGGGCCCAATTTTTTCGATTTTCTCCTAGCCCCTATAGCTTCGTTAGTCACCATTAATACATCTCCAGATCCGTATCAGCCATACCACAACTCAGCCAATGGACTTACACCAAAGCAAGGTATCAATTACATGATGATTTATTTACCCTTACTAATATAAGACTATGTTATGTGTGCAGATGTCATTCATATAGCCATGGATTGGATCTAGAGAGAACACTTGGAATGGAGCAGCACTGAAGCCGCTATGCAAGGAGTAAGATCGATGGTGTGCTTATGGATGGACAACAAAAGGTGCAATCTTGGCATTGGAAGTAGCAACATTTCTTTCTCTCTCTCTCTTTCTCAGCCGCCAAATAAGGCCTAATGTCAATGTAATAAGGTGTTCACCCTTGTTGTCATGAACGCCAGTTTGTTGTGTCTTGTAATGATGATTCGTTCACATGTCACTCCATTAGTTTCCTTTGAGTGAATAATCCCATACCTTTCCAATATTATTGTAATGAACTCAAGGACGAGTTTTCATTTAGTCATGGGGATATGATAGGATGTGATATCACATGGGCCACGATATCGTGTACATGCGGCCGTCGCGATATTGCATCCCCCGTGATATCACGTACGCGATATCACATCGTCCCCTGCGATATCGCGTACGCAATATCGTAGTGCACCATCATATCTATAAATAAGAGGTAGCTCTCCCCTGTTTCATCATCCTAGGCTAGACAGTAGGGAAACTCTAGCAGATTGATCACTCCAAAGATAGAATATTTTCCATGTGCCCATAGTAGGAGTCCTAAAGTGAATGGATGTTTATTCGAGCAAACATTGTACCTGAACACAAGTTTGTGTACGGCAATAAAGATGAACTTCTTGGATAAACCTTGTAGTGCATGGAATAGGATAATTAGGATTTTATTTATTATCATTTATTATCTGTTATTTTTTATTTACTGTTTTCTCTCTCAGCCCTTCTCTCCTAATTAAGTGCCTCAGTACGACTGCTTTGAGCACATGCGTTACGCGTGGTGATCCCAGCAATGACTAGCGTTTGGTAGCCATAGTTGCATCGGTTCAGGGTGTGTACGGTAAGTGGAAATGGATGCTGATGCTAGGTAATTTACACTTAGTTCATTAGTTAGAGTTAGTAATTATTCTTCTCACCCCTTCACCTTGTTAGCATAGGAGACATAAAACATAAAAATACATAAAAATCATATACCTCAGACTTACTTAGCCATACACCATGACAACTACAAGTAAGTCTAGGAAGACAACGAATGATTAACCCTAAGTGTTCCATGAGGCATGTGGGCACTTAGTCTACGGAGTTTGACCGGATCATGCGTGTTACACTCGTATTCGTATGGTTGAGTGTAGGGGTACCTCGCCACTCATCACTTCCTATCTTTAAGCATTCAACAAAAAAATAAATTAATAATATAGAAAATAAATTAATTATTTAGCTTTTAATGGGAGCTTTTTTGCTTAAAGTGGTGGTTGAAAAGTAATATTTTAAGAATCTAATATCTAACTCTTGAAGAGAGGTCAAAGTTATGCTCTTGTCATTGGAAAATAGTTATACATTAAAGCTTCCAAATAGAGTAAAGAACAAGTAGTCAAAGACACATTCAAATCTAAAGAAAGGAAGTAGACAAAGCAGGTTGATCACTAAGAATGATTTCATTAAAACAATGAAGTGTTAGCCTAGTAGTAAGACTTTTAATTTGAAAGCTCTAAGTCATGGATTCAATTCTAATAGGTAAGGCTCAGTTATAGAGTTTTAATTAGACTATATATCTTAGGGTGTACATATTAATTAGTAACAAGTATTTCCAATGCCAAACTATAAAAGTTACAAGCATACGCAAGTCATAAGATTGTAACCCATGGATAGGAAAATATTGTATACTAGCTTATTGATAGTGAGTACGCGATCATTATCTTCTTGCTAGAGTTATTAGAAATCATGATGTATGGTCTCACTCTTGGTAAGGTATATGATCAATTAATGTTGAATGACTCTCAATGTGCTAAAGTGAAACATGGTGAAATGAATATAAATTCTATGAACTAGGAATAATGAAAATAGAATGCTAAACTAGTCTATGGCAATAAGTGTATGTTCTCAACTTACCAGACATCCCTTGGGCTAATATAATGATCACTGGGATTACCAAGTAACTTACTACTAAACAAATCAAGCTAAGCCACTACTGGGTTACAAGATAGTTCTATTTTTGTGCTTGAAATTGGTTGTACTTGTTTTACCAAATATTTAATAGACACTGTAAAAGTAAATGACAAGGAAAATGTAAATGATATTATAAATGTAATTGATAATGGAGATGTAAATCTAGTCTAAATGATATGCTACAATGACGAAGAATAACCTCAATCTTTACTTTTAGACATGAAGAGCATCTAGGTACACTACACTTAACTAAAGATGTGTACAACTATTAATCATCACATCGAGGGCACTCACAACTATTTCTAACTTAAAGAAAGAAAATTGACAAAGTCTAGGTACTAGATTGATCAAAAGGTACCATAACCACAATAGGTGACTTGTATTTATAGGCATTTATTGTACTTGTAACATCGTGTTTATGACACAACATCTTAGCCTATGATATAGTAGATGTGACATCGTAGATGCAACATCTTAGTTGATTAATATAATATTCATTAAAATTTTTTATATTTAGCAAACAATGCTTCATCATCTATATTATAATTATTTTGGAGTTCTAACACCCCATCTTAAGAATTATTTCATTGGTTGTTTAAAAGTTATTACAAATTTTGGATGTTCATTTCCAAGCATGTTGTGTAACAAGACACTCAACAAAAACATGAAAAAAAGAGTCTTTAGTTTTACAAAGAGGACATTAAGGAGAAGCAATTCTCATATGTTTAATATGAGTGCCAATACGAAGACCTTGATAAATAAGATGCCATAAAAAATACGGATTTTTGGAAAGGTAGGAGCTCTTTAAATATCTTATTGTTGTGTATGTATGTATAATTGGGGAACAATGTCTTAGTGTTAAAAATTGGAAGGCCATTGAAAAAGTACAAAAGATAGATTTATTTATTAAATTACAAGTGAAAGAATAAACATCTTATTTCATGCTTATGTTACAGTGTAATTTGCTTCCTCAAAAAATAGAAGCCATTTGTTAATTTATTGGTTACAATACAAAAAACTAATAAAAAACAAAACAAATCAATATTTCTAAAGTAATTCTTAAAGACATCAAAGAATAAAATTGATATTTTAAAAGAATATAATGGTTAAAATTTTGTGATATCTCGTTGGAGGAGATACAAAGTAATCTAAAGCACATTCATAACTTTGAGGATGTTGGAACTTAAAATAAGTGAAACATAGGTACACCTCAAGATTTATTAAAGTTTATACCTGAATGCTATAGAATCAAACCTTTGACTTAGGTTACCAGGCCAAGACCCATACCACTATGCTAACATCTTATTCATAACTTGCTACAATAATGAGTTCTAACAAAATTATCGTCAAATGTAGAAGACAAAAAAATTATTTTGAAGATATAAAAGATATCTAGTTCAATTTAGAAGTTTACTATTTGTTAACTATACTCCTGATGAGATGTTGCACTTTCATCAGCAGGCATTATTTGAGTTCACATCATCTTAGGATAGAAAGTGGAAGATAGATGTAACTTCCTAGAGAATAATGCATATGTAGGCTATCTTGAGGATTATCATCACATTTTTCTTACCTACTCTTAGATTGAACATTTGAAAAAAATATAATATTACATCAAAAATTTTATATAATCTTTTCTTTGTGTTGCATCCAGTGTTAGTTGACCACTTTGTTGAGTTAGTATCAAATGTAATATGTGTCCAATATATCCTATGGATCTTTGAATGGGGTAACTTATTAAGGAAGATGAAGAATTGAGTGATGAATTTTCATGGCCAACCAATTACTTGGTATCATAGTTTAAACCTACATGTTTACCATGCTCATAGACTCTTGAACAATGAGGTGTTAGCCTAGAGGTTGATTTGAAAGCTTAAGTCATGGGCTTAATTCTAGTAGGCAATGCTAAATTATAAAGTTTTAATTGAACTATATATCTTGGGGTATATTACAATTATTTCAGGGTTTCAACTTGAAATAAGTGAAACATTGGTACGCCTTAATATATATAGTCCAAGTAGAACTTTATATTACTCAACATTCCCCGTAGAAAATTGAACTCATGACTAGAGCTTCCAAATCAAGTATCTTACCACTAGGGTAACATCTCATTGTTAAGTATTTCATACCAAAAATTTTGATAATAATTAATTTGCAATGCTTTCCAATGTTTAAAATTAAAAACCAATATTTTAAATTCTTTTCTCACACTAAAGAACCCAATAGTCTTGAAACTAAAAGCTATCTTAATCTACCATAGCCTGCTCAAACATCTATTTTGGAGGATGTTGGAACATTGAAATTATTGTAATATAAGTACATCCTAAGTTTAATTATCTAATTAGAACTTTATAATTCAGGATTGCCTACTAGAATCATGATTTGAAGCTTTCAAATCAAAAGTCTTACCAAATATCTATTTTAACTTTATTTGTTTTTTGCTTAATCCTCTAGGTATTATAGTTTTTAGTTAAATGTTGAAAAGGAAAGAAATTCAATATACCTTAATTGACAAAGCTAGATCCATTGCAAATCTCCTTAGCCTTCCCAAGATCATACTAGACACTAAAACTTAATGAAACTCAATTTTTGCTATAACATCTCTACCTAATGTCTATATTATTTTAAATTAAATTTTCTTTCAAAAACTACCAAAAGTTTTTTGTTAAGTATATTACTTATTCAAAATTGTTATTAAAATTTTTCAAAATTCTCACACATACTTCTAAATTTTTTTAAAACTCTTGGTTGTGACTTTTGCTTAAAATATTCTTTCAATTTTAATTTTGGTTGCTCTTATTTCCAAACAGTTATTTAAAATTTGAAAAATCTACTCTAAATTTTTATGTTGTTGTATACTATTTTTCTTACATTTTTATAAAGAAAAAATTCCACTTAAGGATCCCACCTAAAGCTTTTCATGCTGCCATGTTTCCATTCAAAATTTTGAATATAAAGAGTCTAACCCAAAATTTTGATCAAAACTCTTTTTGCCATTTTATAGTGCTTGAGAAGTACATGAAAGTGTCATCATTGGTAACTAGTAATAGATAAGTAAGCAATTGAAAAATGAACAAGTTTTATGCTTTATACCTTGCAAAGTTGCAAATTCTAATAAAGCATTTTTCTATCTATTATAAAATTTCTCCTTTTGAAATTGGTTATTTTATCGATTACAATTATCTATTTAAACACATTGTACAAGAATGGTAGACTAAATTTTTATAGAGCATAGAAAGATATAGGTTTTAAATATATTAGTTTGATGAGGATTGACTATGTAACTAAAAAAAAAATTTTATAAAACTTAACTTAGTGTTACCTACCAAAATCAAACAAGTAACCTAGAGTTTCCAAATCAAGAGCTTGACAGCTATACCTTTTTTTCTTTTTTTTCTTTTTTTCTTTTTTGAGAGAGAGAGAGAGATGAGTTACATAAAAGCAAATCATATTTAATTTATCATCGTTGCTAAGATAAAAGCATTCTTTACATCTTCAAGGATTTGCATGAATCCAAATTAAGACCCTTATAAATTGTATCAAAACCCTTCAAAAGATGAGATGACTAGATAGTTTGAAGTCATTGAATTTTGTGAATAAAAATGTATTGGTTTTCTTAATACTAAATTTTATATTAAATACAAATAGGGAGTATGCTCCATACCCTTTTAAACAATCATAGATAGAGGATAAAGCATTGAAGAGTTTCCCAATTAGATTGACAACCTGTAAGTGTCTCTGTTAGCACACTCAATGAGTTTGGGTTTGATAATATTGTTAAATATATTAAGCAAACTCGTAGCGTAGGAAATGAAGAGATATGATCAATCTGGATTTGATAAAATTGCTAAATATATTAACACACTCGTAGCTTAGGAAATGAAGAGATAATTAGTAGTTTCGGTTCTTGTTGGAAAAATGTCTAACTATCATTTTTAATAATGCCACAATGATGCAAATAATCCTTTGGAGGAATGGCCCCTTGAAGAAGGTTGATGAATGAATTTTAAACATGGGCTAAGAAAAAAATCATGTAAGTTGAGTGATGTGATTTTTTCTTTTGAGAGAATACTTGATTGCATTATATATGCTAAAAGCATGCATCAAAGCTAGCATGCAAGGTGTTGGTATTGACTTTTGAACAAGTACCTTCAAGGTGTAAAACATGTAAGCCAATTAGATAAGCTACAACTTGTGCTCAATATTAGTGATACCTTATCATTGCTATGTAATAGTTCAAAAGCATTCCTTGTGAAATACTACATGTTAGCCTAGTGGTAGGAGCTTTGGCCTAACCCTAGGTCATAGGTTCAATTCTACTAGGTAGTACTGAGTTATATACTATGTGTTTCCTTTCAAGTCCATTCATCATTTCCAAGATGATTTACATACATGAAGAACCCCAACATAAAAGTATATCCACTATACAAATATATATAACTTGCAACCTTGCACTTAAGAATGTAACATAGTGATCAAGATACTTATTTCTTAATTAAGAGATTGTGGGTTGAATTCACATTTTAGTGTTTGGTTTAGTTTATAATTGTGCTATGTAGCATGCAAAATGTACTATTGCAATGGGGCTTCCTCCCCATCCACCAAATGTTAATCTTTTCATATAATGTTTGATTTCCTACCTTAAGGGAAAGGTTTTTCAATATTGGTTATACGGATGGAAACATGGAAAAGCATCCCTAAAACCATTAGGCCTTCCCTTTTATTAATTATGCTTTTATACTCTGAATTTTTATTTTTAATATATATATATATTTGGAATCCAACGCCCAAAATGAACAATAGCCAAAATGAGGTGCTTTTGAATTTTTTTCCCTCGCTATCAATAAAGGGCATCGGTAATGTTATTAATTATGTAAGACAAAACATATTGTATTTGTATCTCCACCAATAAATGTACTTTTATCATCCATGGCCCACGATTAGACCAACATGAGAAAAACATGAAAGGTGGCATGTACAGACCCACTCTATTGGTCCCCACTTTGGTTCTTCTTTCTGTAAACCCATGGTTTCCAACAAAGATTAAGTAAAAAAATTTAATAAAAAAATTCTACAGGCTTTTTCTCTTAATAGCCGACTCAGCAGCTAACAATCGTTGTTTCTTTGTCCAACTCTGGACCAGACTTTCCATGACAGCGTTAGTATCAGTAGCGTTTTAGCAACTCCATCTCCCATTACAAACGCCAATGGCGCCGCCGTGTCAATGACAAATAAGCCCGATTCCCAGTTTAAGACTTTCAGTTATATCTATCTTTAAGGAATGGAAGATTTGATTTAGTAACATGCCTTTCGCATGAACATATAGATAATGCATAGATTAACAGTAATCTTCAGCCATGAAATCATGCCCTCCTGAGGCAGGCTTCTTAATTCGATCACAAAAATCTGTTGCCTACCTTTATTTCCTTTTCTTGTAAAACTCTATTCCCCCGATTTGTTTGATTTGGTACAGTAGATGCGGCTCTCGGTTGCCGCAAGTAGTGTACCAGTGACGCTCTCAAGCCTCTATCATCGGCAGCTGTTTATTTTATTATCCACATGGGCATGACCAGGAAATGGACGGCCATGTCCTGTGCTAAATCACATGCTGCTTCATTCAGTAGTGGAGTTCATCCATTCCTAGCACAGCAAGGGCCTGCAACTGTTATAAATTTTCTTCTCACCCTCTTTTCTTGAGGCGTGAGGATGGAGGTGGTGGAAAATTTAGGGCCCTTTTTTGGGATTGTAGTTGTTGCAGTGGTATTTGCTGCGTTCCTTAGCCCTGTGCATTCATGGGGCAAAGAGGGTCACATTGCTACCCGTCAATTGGCAGAGGTACCTTCCCCAGGGTTGGATTCTGCATGTTATAGATGTTGAATCGATAATGGTTGTTGGGATGGAATTTTCCATATTTTTTTCGAAATTTTAAAAATGAACAAATGATTGACGTGGGATTTTTAGATTTATTTGTTCAAGTTAAATTTAATTGCAATTTAGCGATCCGCGAGCCGACATCTTAGCTGCAAAAGATGGCAACCAGACCAAATCTTTTGATTCCAATATATTCATGCAGACCGAATCTTTGTGTTGAAGGCATATTGTCATTCCAAGGCGAATGTGGGTGGTGGAGCTGGCTGCCTGGATGCTGGCACTCTCAAAATAGTTTAATCCAGCGAAGCAAGGCAGAGAGAGAGAGGCATGCATGCAGGACCGCAATGCTGTATATATATGTGCATGCGTGCTGCCTGCTTGCCAAGACGGAGAAAAGCAAGGCAAGGGAAGGGAAGGGAAGGGGAGTCCATTTCCAGATTCTCTTTTCTTCCTTCTGTTCCGTGCCCTTGGCTTTCTCACAAATGGCGGGAGACTTGAAAACGCCCGGTGAGGGGCCAGCGACGCAGGCGCTCGCGCCAAGTCCCGCAGTGCAGCAGCAGCAGCAAAAGAACTGGGCGTGGCCTCCACGCAGACGGCCATGGAAGCACGGACGCTTCCATGGCCCAGCAAGTTGCGCAAAATGCCGCTGCCTCTGCCTCTGACGTCTCCGCCACAGTCGTAGCCGCCGGAAACGGAAACTGCGGCGGCTTCAGCCTCTTCGGATGCCAAATCCTGCCTGCCCTNTATTTATCCTTGTTATTTCTTGTTATTTAATGTCCGAGACTTTCCCGTTACGATTCAACTTATTAAAAAGGAAAGATGCAGTGGAAATGGCAATAACAGCAATAATACTAAAAATCACAGGAAGTAAACAGCAGCAGCAGCAGCGCCGCGGGTGGAACAAAATTGGGAACAGCCGGCCTTTCAGCTCACGCCGGGCTGTGTTCGCTGGCGCTGTTCTCCCAAGCCCAAGCCCAATCCCAATCCCAATCCCAATCCCAATCCCAGGCGCAGATCCAGGTCGACGTCACCGCCGCCGCGGTCAAATAACGGCAGAGAAGGGGCGGGTACGGACGCCGGCGGCGGCGTGTCCAGCCACGGATGGAGCGACCGGAACGTTCGCGAAGAATCCGAGGGGGAGGGGAGGGAGAGGGAGAGGGCAGTGCTGGGAATAACAGGCCGGTACATGACGGGGTACAGTCGATCGGCATGCCACCCAATCCATCGAGGCCGATGCCGGCATGCCATCGAGGCCAATGCCGGCCGTTTCTGTTATTCCCAGCACTGCCCTCTCCCTCTCCCTCTCCCTCTCCCTCTCCCTCCCCTCCCCCTCGGAATCTTCGCGAACGTTCCGGTCGGTCCATCCGTGGCTGGACACGCCGCCGCCGGCGTCCGTACCCGCCCATTCTCTGCCGTTATTTGACCGCGGCGGCGGTGACGTGGACCTGGATCTGCGCCTGGGACTGGGATTGGGATTGGGATTGGGCTTGGGCTTGGGAGAACAGCGCCAGCATTAACAGCCCGGCGTAAGGTGAAAGGCCGGCTGTTCACAATTTTGTTCCGCCCGCGGCGCTGCTGCTGATGTTTACTTACCGTGATTTTTAGTATTATTGCTGTTATTGCGGTTCGCATTTCCACTGCATCTTTCCTTTTTTCTAAGTTGAATCGTAACGGGAAAGTCTCGGACATTAAATAACAAGAAATAACAAGGATTATATGTATTTTTTGTAAACATCAAGTGTAAATGATGTTAAGGAATAATGCGTGACTTCAAATATTCTGATTTGCACCTATTGTATTTTTAAAGTAATAAAAGTTATGTCATTTCCAATTAATTATCATGGTGTGTTATGATAGTTATAAGAATGACATAATACATTAATGTTATGTCATCTCTTACTATTCAACATTGCTACCTAATAGTAAGCAATAAAAGAAAAAGGTAAAAGCATGGTCAAGTATTAATGTAAACATTAATGTAGTAGTCATCCATCACTTAGGAAGAAGTAGTAAATAAAAGATTTTATTTTTTGAAGCTCATGCATCTAATGTTATGATATTTGTGAAAAAATTTTAAGTGAGAGGAATGAGGTGAAGCCTTTTCTTAAGAGTAGGTATATCATGCTTGCCATAGCTTATTTTAATAAATTTGATGTTAAAGATAGACTCATTGTTTAGGTCTATCAAGTCTTTGGTATTAGTAGGGTTCTTACAAGGAGAAGTGTAGTTTTACCTATAGGTTTAACTTTGATATTAGCTAGTTCATTACTAAGTTAATAGGGTCATGCTTCATGATCTAAGTGAGAAATACTTAGAATTTATGTATTAACAAGAACAATTATTTCATAGTCTTGAAAAGAAAATTAAATTTCCTAATGTATAAAGGATGAAACTATGCAATGCTAATTTAGCTAAGAACATCATAGTATTTCATTCATATTAGGGCATTTACATATAACCAGAAAAAGAATTTATATTCCATCAAATCACCTACTATGAATCACAACCTAATGGAACCTATAACTTCAACTAATGTACCATTAAAGGAACTAAGGCTCATACAAGTTTTATTAAAAATTACTTGATCATGAAGATTGAGGTATTTGATAATAGCCCATGTGATCATGTTAGACCTGATACCGTTATTAACATGTATTAGTGGAATTGAAGCATAAGATGATACTTTGATGGTAATGTAGAGTAGCAGCTAACAAATATCCTCTATCTTTAAGTTAGTCTTAATATTTTCACCACATAAGTTCATATTATCTAATCCATAGTGAAGGACTTGAAAGAAGGCTAAAATACCCTCTATTTGATTAGGAATATCACTTGGAATCACAAATCTCTTAAGATCATCATACAAAGTAGCATGATACTCTTTAGAGGTTACCTTGAGATCATACAAGGACAAGGCTCCTTTTTGAGTATATAATAGTAGTAATTTATTGTAAGACTTTATTATTCATTATCTAAGATTATTGTGGAGCAGATGCCACTATGATTGGCTGTATGGGATTAAATGCATGTGGGAGACCATTTAAAAGAATAGGTTTATGATGTTATAAAAAATAAACCTTCTTTGACATCTTAGAAGGTTGCTTAGATGCTTCAGCAAAATTTTCCTTCTATTTGCTTAATTATGATCCATTAGTCTACTCACAACATGTAAGGATTCTCACTTGAGGTGATGAAAAAGGATGAATAGATGTTTGTGACATACTAGGTGAATGGACATTTTGAGGTTAAGAGTAGTATGAAACAAGATGGGAGTAGGAAGGATAAATGGGTTGAGTTGCAAGAGTGAAGTGATAGGAGTATGTAATAGGGTGGGATGTAGCAGGATGTTGGTAAATCAAGGTTGTACTAATACAATATGAAACTAGGACAAGGTGACTTGGCTTTGATGAAGGGGTAGTGTAATCAAACCAATGATGTATGAATCTTTACGTGGAGAGTTGTGAGCTTTATCTTTTATCTTAAAAGTTAAAATGATGTTTCTAGCTTATAGGGGATTCTAAAAGACTTCTAGCTATTGATTATTCAAGTGCATAGTGGATGGTTCATTTTGCACTACTATTTGTCCTTATCTATGAGATCTTGGATGCCATCCTTTAAATTTATGTAGTTAACGATGTAATCATTACTGCTCTCATGATAATAGTAGTTCTTTCAATGATCATACCACTTAGGTACCTTAGGGTTGCCTTCTTATCTTTGAGAAGGATCCATTACTATGAGTTGAATATAGTGATAATGTGCTCTTATGTTATCACAAACTTCATTTCTCTTAAGGTTTCTATCCCTAACAAGGTTATTAAGAAGTAGAGAATACCTCATAGGTATCTTGGTATATTGATCTCTATTCCTTTGAGGCATACATTACTAAGTTAGATAAGGAGAAACTAAATCAGTGTTACTTTGTCCATTAGAAAAAGAAGAAACATCTTGAGATGTTGGTTGTCCCTTATTATGTTTTACAACCTTGTTAGCTTTATTATGGATTGATAAGAATTCCTAGTTACTACATTGAATGACGAATTTATCAATATGGCTCGTAGCTAGGAAAACATCATTCACAGAATGGAGCTTAGGATAAACCATCATTTTTTGATATAGTCAACCACTGTGGCCTTGAAGATGTCTCGTAAATAACATTTCTCTGAATGATAAGGTAAGTTAGTTAATGTTGCTATTCATCAAGAAATGAACTTATCAATGGGTTTATTTAGAGTTTATTTAATAGCTACAAAGGACATGATGCTATTATTTTGAGGAACATTAAACTTCAAGTATTCAATGAAAGCCACCACTAGCTGCTCTAAAGAGGTGAAAGAACCATGAGATAATAATCTATATCATTCTAGTGCTCTTTCAAAGAGAGAATTGGAGAAACACATTAGCACAATGTGAGGATAAGAAGCAATAAGCATGCATGCATGCATTTCTTAATGTAACTACATGGTTCATGGGATCCCCTATTTCACAATTATAATTCATAAACATTGGTAATGAAACCCCTTTAGATAGAACTGGTATGAGAATAAGAGAGCTTACAGGATCACTTAAAACCTAGATTTAGAGAAATGGAAGAGCCTCCTTGCATAACCAATGACTTAGCTACTTTGTCATTAGTACATTGAAGATGAAACATAACTTCATTAAGTAATGCTAACAACTATGGATTTGTTACAAGGAAATGAGGGGTAGACTAGGTTGTAGTAGTAGGTGGGGATGTTAAAGGAGGATGCATGTACAAAGTGGATCTAAATGCTATGAATATTGATATGCCTAATAAAATAGAATTACATGGATATATGGGAAAAGACTATGCATTACTAGGTTGGAGAATGCTTAACATGGATGAGGTGATAATAGTAGGTAATGAAATAACAGAGAACAAATGTACAATGGATTGAGATTGAGGGATGGAATACATAGATATGAGAAATGGGTTAGGGGATTGAAAGAAAGAATGAGGGTTACCCACATTATTAGAAGGAAATAAGTGATAAGGTGGAGAAATGAAGCTAACCATGAGGTTGGGGTTAGATGGTCTTATGCTAGGAGGAATAGTTCTAGGTGAAGAGATTTGAGTAGCTTAACTATGTATAGGATGTGAAAATTGATTATTTTTACTAGGTCCTTCAATTGGTGGTTCTTCATCTTCATTGGTTTGATGAATATTTGATTCTAATGCTACACTTCCTCTTTTTTCTCGAATAGTGATGTGAGGATCAAGGGGCTAATCTAGGATAGTTTCATCCTAGTCTCTTCAATATGCAAGTGTATTCTTTCTTGTATTTTTTCTTGTTCCATGATAAATTCTATGATGTCCTTAGCTTCCCTATGATTTAGTTTGGTGGAGTGATCTAAATTAGAAAGGAAAGGAGGAAGATTATTTATCCTCTCACTTTCTACTATCAACTTGAACATGCCTGGCATGAGTAAGAAGCTTAGCTCTCACTTAGCATAGGCTATCTTGTAATTCCTTTAGCTTAATCCTTCAAAATTTTCCTAGTTTCTTCTCAGATTAATGAACCTTTGGATCTTAAACAATTCTGAATTAGAAGATGATGCCATGTTTACATGTGCTTTTTAACAATAATTATGACTTCACATGGTCATTACCAAAGCTTCTATTTTCCATACAAATAAGTTTGAACTAAAAATAGAAGATGAGAATATTTGTTTAGGAAAAACATAGAAGTTATAGGATAATTGATGTGAGGTTAGTATTTCAATGTGGTACATTAGTTAGACTTAAAGAATTTTTATTAACAAGTAGATCCTAGAAATAATGTTAATTTCTACAAATGGCCCTCCTTCTAGTGCCAAAAAGATGTGGTTAGAATCATTGTAAATTGGAGATTTAGAATTATCTTACATGAAATACACTAAGCATCTTACTACCACTAAACGGTTCAAAGGAATAAATCTCTAAATAGAAAGAGGACTTGCATATCATTAAAAATCCCAACAATTTGAGGTAATTTTTTTCTAAACACTAGCTAATAATAAGTGAAAAAGGATGTGTAGAATAGCTAATAGAAGCAGAAGAGACACAATGAGAGGGAAAAGGTGTGTATGCAATGCAATGTGAAAAATGTTACACAAAATGAGATCTATGAAGAAATAGAACATATGTACCAGAAAAGGAAAATCGTGAAATAGAGTTGAATATATCTAACAAACCAAGGAAACAAATCATATGCCTAAGTTATAAGGATAGTGAAACAAATCTGTTGTAACACTAATATAAATTATGAAAGAAAATTTAAATTTAAGAAAATATAATAATGAAGAAGGAACCTTGAAAAATATAGTAATAATTATTTAAAATGAAATTAGAGAATTAGGATTGGCTAATGAGAAGGTGTGTTACCTCATCTTTCTTTCTCTTTGATACATGTGCTTGATGAAAATCTTGACCAAAAAGGAACTGCTAAAGATTGGAACTAGAAAAACATGAAGAAAAGGGATTAAACATATATGTACATGGATATGGATTTAATGAGATTCTTTGTGTGCTAGGCAAACAACACGAAGAGGATAGAATGTACTAGCAGAATCGAAAAAAGGGAATCAGAGAAATCTGAAATGTTAAAAAACACATAGAGATCATTTCTAATGCTTTTCGTTTATGGTTATTCTCCTATTTATATGTCATAAATGCCTCATAGATTACAAAAAAAATTAATACATTAGGGCTTACAAAATCTTCTAGGAGATTCTGGATAGAAGAAATGATGTGCATAATTGCAACAAATATTGATAGTATGGCTAACACAAGAAGTAACATTGAATGTTAAAAGAAGGATTGGCGGTGGACATCAAAGAGAAAAACAACATTGTAAGTTGAGAAAAAACTATTGAAAAAGATGAAGTTGGAATAGACATAGGAGATGATGCTAGATATCAAAACTTAAAGATTAGAAATAAAGATCTCTAGTGATGTTGTAAATGATACTAGGCATCATTTTTAGTGAGCATTAAAAATGAAGAATAGAACCAACATTGCCAATGATGTAGAACATCGAATCTAGAATTGTTGAAGATAGCTTAGGTTGAAAAAGCCATAGGATGTACCTAAAACTTTGACTTATGTAGCAAAAAGCCAAAGTAGGTACAATATAGGCATTTTTCATACATTCTTTCAATTCATCTATAAATATTCCAAAAGGGTAGGGGACAAAGGATAATATTATTTAACTCCTACTAATTGTTTATATATTCCATGATATTTTGAAATAAAATAAAAGACTTTGTCGTGTGAGATTTTATGATGCATAAATTATTCTCCAAAATTGAATGAAGGATGCACAATCAATCAAAGCATTTAATGTGAGCATTTCACTTAATGCCTTGTAGGAGATAATAGGGGTGATCACCCTTCCCCTTTCCTATGGGGTGGTCACACAATGTACTATTACCCATTTGTAACTGAAACACCACAAAATTTTGGGTCTCGGCATTACGGCTACAAATATGGCTAAGTGTCAAAATGGTGGCACTTTGCCCATATTTCTCCAAGTGTTGAGTGTAGTCAGCTCCAACTACTAGATTTGCAAAATTCTTCTAAGAGTTAGAATGTTGGCACTATCTGCAAATTCACATAGCACCCTGTTATGCTGCATAGCGTAGCACCATGTCTACTGCAGCGTAGCATCATGGTACGCTGCATAGTGTAGAACCATGTCTACTACAACATAGCACCCTATTACGCTACGTAGCGTAGCATCCTGTCTACTATAGCGTAGCACCTTGTTATGCTGCGTAGCATAGCACCTTGTCTACTACAGCATAGCACCCCATTATGTTGCGTAGCGTAGCACCATATCTACTATAACGTAGCACCCTGTTACGTTGCATAGTGTAGCACCATATCACCCTGTGTAGTGTAGCACCATGTCTACTATAGCGTAGCACCTTGTTACACTGCGTAGTGTAGCACCATGCCTACTGTAGCATAGCACCCCGTTACGTTACATAGTTGTTGGCACATTTTGGCCATTCCATGGAACAGGTGGACTTATTTGCAAATGGTGAGGTATAGAATCCTAATGAGTTGAAATGATTTAAGGAGGATTATGATCTTTCCTGTGAAGAATTCTGCAACAGTTAACTGACCATGAAGTTGGAATGGCATATGCTAGATGTTGTAGCTACATTTACAATGAATTATCCATCTTGGTGTCATGAGAAGAAATTACAGTGTAAATTTTGATTCATTTCACCCATGATTCGTCTATTTCCCAACTGTGATCCATTTGTTTCCCAATCGTGATTGCTGTGATGCTCAATGCCCCACAACTGTTTATGATTAGGAAAATATTATAGTGATTTTTGACGTGTTTTATGGTGTGTTATGATGGACGTTGATTGTGAAGAATATTTTGCAACGAAATGCAAAGATAATGGTCCCAAAAACTCTATATATTGTTACTGCCTACACCACAGTAGTGTGCTAGTGCTCGTGACTAGAGAATCTCTGTGGAATGTAAAAGATGTAGGTGATCCTATTTGCTGAAGCATGGCTACCAACTGCAGTGGTAGTCGCGCAGTGATTGAGACAGACACAATAGAAAATTTGGAGGAGATTTTCTATGAAAGAATGAGGGAGCAGTGAAGGACTTCGATGGTATGGTCATGCTGAGGAATTTGATAATGTTGCTATGACATGGGGAGAATGAAGTTGCTGGCATGAAGGCCATCGTAGGTGGTTCTGGCCCTCTGAGGAGATGACAAGGAGATCAATCATCCGATGTAGCAGCAATGGTGTAGCTATGCAGCATCAATAGTGACAGGTTTCCAGGAGGGTTGCGAGGCAGGTATCCAGCTCAGCAATGATGATGGCAGAATGCATGTTAGGGTTATCGTCAGAGGCAGAGGCAGCGACAACAACATTTTACTCAACTTGCTGGGCCATGGAAATGTCCATGGTTCCATGAGCGTCTGCGTGGAGGCCACGTCGAATTCTTTTGCTACTGCTGCTACTGGTGCATTGCGGGACTTGGTGCGAGCACTTGCTACTGCAATTGTAAGCAGTGCGTTGCTAGCCCCCGTCATCGAGTGTTTTGGAGTCCTCCCAAAATTTGTGAGAAAGCCAAAGGAATGAAACAGAGAAAAGAGAATCTGGAAATGGACTTCCCTTCCTTTGCTTTTGTCCATCTTGGCAGGTAGGCAGCACAAAAATATAGCACGCACATATATACAACATTGCATTCCTGCGTGCGTGCCTCTCTCTCTACCTTACTCTGCTAGATTAAACTATTTTCCTAGTGCCAGCATCCAGGCCACTAGCTCCACCACCCACAGTCACAGTAGCTATGCCCACCTTGGAATGACAAAATGCCTTCAACACAATGATTTGGTCTGCATGAATGAATTCGAATCAAAATATTTTGTCTGGTCACCATCTTTTACAGCTAAGATGTCAGCCCATGGATCGCAAAATTGTAGTGTTGATAAGAGGCTTGGTGAGAAAAACACAATCTATCTTGAATCTTGATCGTGTACCGAACTTGTAAACTTTTGTTCTAAGAAGAAGAGTATGCAAATATCACTGAACTATAATAAATCCTGGAACTACAATATTCTCTTTAAAAAAATAATAATAACAACAATAAAATATTTTATGATTTAAAAAAGGAATTTGTGCAACAATTGTTCAAAGTCCCATGTGAATTGAACACTTGTCAATTGAAATGGTGGTTATAACCACCACCAAGGCCACTTGTCAACTATAACCTTTTTATCTCCATGGTGACCACTTGGTGACTGAAGGGTCACTTGTCAATTGCATGGGACACTTGTCAACTACAACCTTTTTATCTCCATGGTGACCACTTGGCAACTGAATGAAGACACTTGGAAACTGAATAGGACACTTGTCCATTGTAACTTTTTTATCTCTATGGTGGTTATGAGCACCCAAGATATTTTGTAACTTACCTAACTACCTTTGAACCTTATAAAAAGGCTTCAGGGGTTAAGAGGGGGGGAGATCATACTTTTGGGGAGAGGAAATTGACATCACACTTTGGAAGGCTACTAGCTAGCACTTGGGCTCTCACTTGGAGACACACTTTGAATCTTTGGGGAAGAACATTTGTAAAAAAGAAAGTGTGAAAGATTGCTTATAAGATGACTTGCTAAAGAAAAGATTTTAGCCTCTTTGTCATGGTCCTGTGCGTTATGTTTTTTATTTTTTATTTTGTATAAATTGTTTAGCTAGTGGTTTAGATAGTATCATCCTTGGCAAGTAATTTTGGGATTTTTAGATT
>MNCI01024031.1:428326-463888 GCA_015680685.1 Gnetum montanum | reverse complement strand
GACATCCATTATCTAGCCAAAATGGAGTCTCGTACGTGATAGTTTACGCAACAATTTTTGGTAACGTAGTAGGATTGTCTTGAAGAAATTGCTTATTTAAGCCTTGGAAGTTTGAAAAATTCATAGATATTGAATTTTGGATAGCTTTATTGTGAAGTGTTTACTCATATCATTTTATCTTGTTTAAATATACACAAATCTGCTTTCTTTTCTATCTATTTCCATTGAATCTTGCTCTATTTCTAGTTTTCTTGTGGAACTATCTCTTTCTCTGGGGAAAATTAGAAGTAGATTCGCGGAGTTATGCTCAAATGTTTTTGCAAAATTTTATTTGTTACAAGTAGGTATTATAAGGACCACGTAGACTAGGCAATTAAACAAAATAGGAACTCTCAACAACTCATAGTACTTGGCAAAGTTGGCTGAATCTCTTTAAGATAAGTCATTTGTAGTTTACACACAATGCAATCGTTTCATATTTCACAACCGCACACTGCAAAAACACACACACATAATCACATTAACTATTGAGTCTATTTGGAGGTATCTGGGCCTTGGTGTTGCCAGAGACCAGCAAGCACCTAAATCCTATTCGAGGATACTCGTTGGCGGTCGCGTCCCAAACGGTCGCCAACAATAGCATAGCACTCTATCTATTGTAGCATAGCACCATGTCTACTATAGCGTAGCACCCTGTTACGCTACATAGTGTAGCACTATGTCTACTACATCATAGAATCCTGTCATGCTACATAGCATAGCATCCTATCTACTACAACATAGTACCCTATTATGCTACGTAGCATAGCACCATGTCTACTGCAGCATAGCACCATTTCATGCTGCATAAAGTAGCATCCTATCTACTGTAGCGTAACACCTTGTTATGCTGCGTATCGTAGCACCATGTCTACTACAGTGTAGCACCATGTCTACTATAGTGTAGCACCCTGTCTATTGTAGCATAGCACCCTATCTAGCATTGAAGCTAGCATCCCGTGTCCTACATGTAACATGGAATGAGCGTGGTCCTACCCACTACACTGCCACATGACACCTGATTTGCATTTTGGGCTAACCCTAGCCATATAAATACCCCTGCATCCTCTTTTGAAAAGAGAGGAGGGAGGAAGGCTGGCATTCATTTCTCACTAGTAAGGAAATTGGCACTTTCATTTGGCATTTGGCACTTTAGCATCTTGGCAGTTAGCTCTGTGGGTGAACAAGACCTAGGGCACACTACACCAACAGAGAGGCATAGCTACATTGCATGATACAATGCATCCCCATTACTACCTCGTGGAACATCACATGGTACACTATGGCTACCAACCCAGTAGGCACAGTTCAACACAGTGAGCACCAGACTTCACAGCTTAATACCACTGAGGCTATGACTATGCTCCCACTGCACCAATTGTACACTATGTACACCTTTGTGAATTAGCTACGCTCCCTCTTTTGGGGTGGTGCACTTATGTTCTCAAATTCTATTACATTTCTCAAGCATTTCTCTTTAGCATTTAGCGTAACACTTGTATTTTTTCACTTTTTCATACATATTTGCACGTTCACATAACTGTTCTTAGGCCGGCACACCCTACTACACTCTAGCTTAGCTAGACCCGATGCTTGTGTGTAACATAGTACAAACCCTTCTTGCACATGGTCATTTTAACACCACTAAGTCCCTGTTTGATCAACAAGATTGTTTGGGGCACCCCATTTCTGTTTTCTCTAGCACAGCCCTTGCACAGATTTGGGATTAGGATATATGCCCGACAACCTCTTGGTGTTCCAGCCATTGCCATTTTTGGATGTCATAGTTTTTGGCACTTGAAGGAGGGCATGAACCTCTATGTTCTTTGTGAGTACCAAAGGTAGTCCTGTGTGCTTTCTGTATCCTATCACTAGTAGCCTTTTAGTGTAGATGTGACACCCTTGTGGTTGTCTATGCACCAAGTGGTGCAGATTGGTCACTAGGAAGGTTCCTCTAGAACCTTGTAGGACAAAAGCCCAAAATTATCTACTGTGTTACATTGTCTACTGTGTTACGCTCTCTACTGTGTTACGTTGTCTACTATGTTATGTTGTCTACTATGTCACGCTGTATACTACGTTACGCTGTCTACTACATTATGCTGTCTACTACGTCACATTGTATACTATGTTACACTATTTACTATGTTACGCTGCCTATATCTAGTGTAGCATAGCGACCTCATCAGTGTACTAAGCTCTAACGTAGCAAGTGTAACACTAGAGTTGGCCATTTTTCATAGTTTTCATATTGAACATTTTTCTATATTTCCATACTTAGCTATTTTTTAGCATTTTTTACACTTAGATTTTTTCTTACATTTTTTTTCTATTGACACTTTTAGTCATTTTTCTATAGTTTTTAGAGTTAACCATTTTCTACAAATAGAAACTCTCACAACCCAATCTATGAATATGAATCTAGATCAACCATCCACATTGGTGTCTAACACATTTGACACTACAATCTAGCAAAATCATGCCACACTAAGCCATGAACAATATAATTTTGTTTGTGCCAAAATCCAAGCAGGATCACCAGTGGATTACCTTGATTTGGAGGCAAAACAAGACTATGAATGAGTCCACTAGAATGGACAAGAGTACAACCCCTCCTTGTTTGACATAATCGTACTCATGGAGTCCTACCACCAGTTGTTGTCCCAACTCATCCATGCAAAAAATATTGATGCAAGGAAAACCTATGAGGAAGACTCATAGAAAGAGGAAGATGAGTTTGAGGCCTACTCTGAACATGAGAGCCACACCTACATCATCTTCCAATAATTGCTCCTTAGTACAGTCCCTCCTCGATTCAGTCCACCCATCCTCTCTAAGATGGTGATCATTCCAATTCAGCCTTCCTCACAAGAAACTAATGCATTTGTCCAACATTATGCTCATGTAGGGGCCACCTCCTAGCCCCAAACAACTCAGGCATCCTACGTTCCACCTGTCTCATTGGCATCTGTAGTGTCCATCCAACCTACTCGTGTGTGGCCTACTTTGATCACTGCATCCATCAATCAACCAACACATCAACAAATGTCTACTATGACATTAAACTAGCAACAAACATCTACTACAATGTTAAACTAGCAACAACCATCTACTATGATGTTAAATTGGCAATGCCTGTCCGCTATGACATTAAATTGGCAAACTCCATAACCAAAAATTCTACCCTATGCTATGCAACCAATCCAAGCCTAGACAATGCAACTGTCTGGCACATCCCCAAGCTTGGATTAGGCATTCCAACTAATCCAAAGCTTGATGGAGGAGATCAAATGACTTAAGGCTACCTCCTCTGACACCATTAAGGGGGTGGACTTCTACCAAGATGATCCCATAAGTCCTACGGTACCACCTCTAACTCTCCCAATTGGGGTCCATCTGCCACAAATTCACCAAGTACAATGGTAACTTGGTCACATTTCAATCTAAGTGCCTACTCCTTCAAGCTGGGCCACATGCCATCATGCACATGTTTCCCATGTCACTCACTGGTAAGGCCTTAGATTGGTATCACATGCTACCCGAGGCCTCAATCTCCTCTTTGGAGGATCTCATAAGCCAGTTTGTGACACACTTCAAGTACAACCTAAAGCCGGAAGTAACCCTTGACTAGCTCATGTAGGTTAAGTAAGGGACTCTAAAGCCCATGCCAAAATTCCTCTAGCATTGGAATGCTGCATTGAGTGAAATACATGAACCTCTAGTGGAGGCACATCTACTAGCCATCTTCAAAGGTGCAGTAAATGACTTCAATAAGTCCAAATTGTATAATCTAGCCCCAAAGTCTCTTAGCCAAGCCTTTGCCCAAGCAAAAAACATAGAGGAAGCAACACAAGCTAACAATGACCCAGCTTATGTGGCCTACAGAAATCAACATGCTTGCAAGAAAAACACAACAGTGGCAACAATGGCTACAAGCACAAAAGTAACCAACTAGGGCCCAATAGCTAAGTAGCCCAAGGCCCTAGCTGACAAAACTATCAACTTTGGCACCAACTCACATACATTAATAGGGGCCACCCCAAGGCCCAACTTTCAGTGCAAGGACTAAAAGTATATACCACTACTGATGCAACCCTCTAAGCTGTTGGAGCAACTCCTGAAAGCCGGGCAAATCCAACACAAATACATATTGGTGTTTACTTATCAAAAACATGACAGGTACTGCGAACTACTATGGAACCCCACATTAGCAGTACCAAATGAGCCCTCAGTCCCACAACATTTTAAATTGGACCAATACTGTCATTACCACCAATTGGCTGGTCATAGTATGGACAACTATCATGCTTTGCAGGATGACCTATAAAGAATGATAGAACAGAGTCAACTAGTGCTTAACACAACGAGTCAATACAACACATATGATGCTTTCGATGTCATAAACTCTATTAGCATAGGTGGCAAGCCCAAACCTATGAAAGAACCTTTTGTGATCGATGTTCCTCTTAACAAGGCAAGGGTCCCCTCAGCCTCCACAAGTAAGAGGCCTCCCTTTGCTATCAAAGTGCCACCTCAATCATCCACAACAACCTTTGTGGTCAAGGTTCAACATCCACAACAATGTTGCCCCCTACACCACAAGAATCAAGTTCAACATCCCTAGTGTTTTGTGACAGTGTAGTCGAAGTCAACCCCGAACCAGGGGAGGTCACTACAGCTCCACTATCCATTAGCATATGTGTTGAGCAGTGCACCATCCGTAGAGTGCATGTTGATGATGGTGCAGCAACAAACGTAGTCCTGTACTCCATTGTTGACAAGCTAGGCCTAGCAGATGAAATCAGGCCAACCAAAACCACATGTCTAAAATCCTTCAATAGATCACATGTCATAGTCAGAGGTAAAATCAACTTAGCCTTTGTGGCAAGAGAGAAATTCCCCACTAGTGCAGATTTCACTGTCATAGAGGAGATGCCAGGTTTCAACATGATTCTAGGCAAGCCTTGGCTAGCCCAACTAAGGGCCATCTCCTCTCCCATCCACCAAGAAATCCACCTTCCATATGAAGGTGGTCAAGTTATCGTCCATGGTGATAATTCTTCCTGTTTGACTATCCATGACATAGACATGGCGCAAGTTTTAGAAGAGGAGTTTCTTGGTGGTACACCTATGGCAACCAACACAACGCTTAAGGCTAACATGCTTGAACAAGTTGTTGAAGCCAATAGCCTCCCAGAGGATCCTAAGTATTGCACACCCCCTAATCCATACCTAATTAGGAAGCAACTATGTGATCAAGACTTTTTCTTGGCCAAAAACACATTAAGCACCGGCTCACCCCTTGCCTCCATTGGCCATGCATTTTTGGTTTTTTCTTGGGTTGTATTTGTTCATGCATTTACATTTTGCCTACTTGCCTAGTTTACACACTAGTTTGCTTTGTTTAGGCATTTGTACTTTGTTTACACATCCATCTACTTAGCTTATGCATTGCATTTGAAAAAACAACAAAAACATATGGCCCGAAAAGGCCTTAAACTATACCATGGCCCAGAACGGCCTAAAACTATCGATTTTTGCACTACTTTCCTTTCATTTGTGCATTTCAACTCTATTTACAATAGTTTCCACTTGATTTTGTTTTTTTTCTAGTTGATTTTTGTAGGATCTTGCAGGAACATAGCATGACTATGCATGCAACATTGCACCTTATACAAGCAAGATAAGCACTAGTCTGTCATGATGTTAAACTGGCACAATAGCCTGTCCTTAAGTCATGACATTAAACTGGAACAACAACTTGTCCTTGGGTCATGATTTTAAACTAGAACAACATCCATTGTCTGCTATGACATTAAACTACTATCCAATAGTCTACTAGGACTATAAACTAGCACATAATGGTCTGCTAGGATCTTAAACTATGTTCATAGTCTACCAGGGCTTTAAACTGGCATGTTGCTGATCTGATTCAAACACTTGTCATTGGTGAAAGCCTTGGGAGAACTCATAGCATCTTCTCCTTCCACCATTTTGGTGATCGTTTGGAGCACTTTCCATTAGTGTGGCCTTTAGAGGACTCACAACATCATCGCCTTGGCACTTTAACTAGCTTCCTGAGCACTTGCAACTAGCACAACATTTGACACATTCAGAGCATCTTCACATCTAGCACTTGCAACATCTTCACATCTAGCATTTACACTGGCATTTCATGTTGTGTGGTTTTCTTGTCTTCTTGGAGTTATGTTAGCAAGATGAAGTCTTGGAGGAAGTTGTGCAAAGGTGCATCTCATCGTAATAGCAAGTCACCACATTGCTCTGATGTGCATGATTGGACTAGTTAAGCCATTCAAGAGTGCACATTCCCCTCATTCTTTTTACAGCCTTCACACATCCACTCCTTCATCCCAATATCCTCTCATCCTTTGCATACTCATAATTTCATGTCCCTTTGATGCATATGCACTATGACACACAGGGCACTCTCTTCACATCAACCGCTAAACTCATGATGGACGTAATGCAACTCATCCCATGGGGAGCCTTTGTGGGCCGATCAAAGCCCTAAATGGATGTAACATAACTCATCCCAGGGAGGAAACACTTTTCATACAAATGCAATATGCTTGCATAAGAAAAAAGCCCATCTACTCAATGGCCAACTTGCAGCTAACATTCAGTAGTAAGCCGAACCCAACAAAGGTTTGCCCCACAAAAAAAAAAGAATGGGGAAAACACATCCCCAAGCAAATTGACAATGTTGTAGCTTCGCAATTGGCCCAGCCTTGGATTGACTTTAATGCTCTCATAAGCACACTAATGAGAGATCATCATTTTAGGGGCAAACCACTTCATGCCATGGTCACTGTCAAGCATGCTAAATTTGCATCTTACACCATGATTCACTATTTGCATTTCATTCCCATAGCTCAAATTTCATCTTTCTAGCATTGCCTATACCACTTTGTCCCTTAGCATAACCTTATTCCCATATCACTCTTGAGCATGGTAAAATGACATCCGATCTTGTGTCGACGAGTGATGTTGGTGGCATGTCTACTGTGGTGTTTTGTAATTCTTTGTTGACGTCTCTTGGGTCACTTCTCCAGATGTCAACAAATAGGGGCCATTAAAACACCAAAAAATTTTGGGTCTTAGCATTGTGATTGCAAATATGGCTAAGTGTCAAAATGGTGGCACTTTGCCCATATTTTTCCAAGTGTTGAGTGTAGTCAGCTCCAACTACCAGATTTGCAAAATTCTTCTAAGTGTTAGAATGCTGGCACTTTCTACAAATTCACATAACACCCTATTACACTGTGTAGTGTAGCACCCCATTATGCTACCTAGCGTAGCACCATGTCTACTACAATGTAGTACCTTGTTACGTTGTGTAGTATAGCACCCTGTCTTCTGCAGCATAGCATCCTGTCATGTTGTGTAGCGTAGCACCCTATAACGTTGTGTAGTGTAGCATCCTATCTATTGTAGCATAGCACCCTGTTACGCTACGTAGCGTAGCACCATGTCTATTATAGTGTAGGACCCTATTACGCTGTGTAGTGAAGCACCCTATCATGCTGTGTAGCGTAGCACCCGGTTACACTGCGTAGCGTAGCACCATGTCTAGTATAGCATAGCACCCCATTATGTTACATAGTGTAGCACCCTGTCTACTGCAGTGTAGCACCTTGTTATGCTATATAGCGTAGCACCATGTCTACTATAGCATAGCATCCCGTTATGCTGCGTAGCGTAGCACCCTGTCACGCTGCATAGCGTACCACCCTATTGATTACAGCTTACCACCCTATCTATTACAGCGTAGCACCATGTTTATTTTAGCATAGCACCCTGCCTAGTACAATGTAGCACCCTGTTATGCTGTGTAGCATAGCACCATGTCTACTACAGCGTAGCATCCTATCCAGCATTGCAACCAGCGTCCCATGTCCTGCATGTAACATGGGATGAGTGTGGTCCCACCCACCACATTGCCATGTGGCACCTGATCCACATTTAGGGCTAACCCTAGCCCTATAAATACCCCTACATCCTCTTTTGAAAAGAGAGGAGGGAGGAAGAGGGTTGGCATTCATTTTTCACCAGTAAGGCAATTGGCACTTCCATTTGGCATTTGGCACTTTGGCATTTTGGCACTTAGCTCCATGGGAGAACGAGACCTAGAGCACACTACACCAGTAGAGAGGCATAGCTACATCACACGGTACACTGCATCCCCATTGCAACCTCATAGAACATCACATGGTAGACTATGGCTACCAATCTGGTAGGCATAGTTCAACACAGTGAGCACTAGACTTCATAGCTTAGAGGCTATGATTGCACTCGAACTACACCTATTGTACACTTTGTATACCTTTGTGAATTAACTATGCTCCCTCTTTTGGGGCAGTGCACTTCTATTCTCAAATTCTATTACATTTCTCAAGCATTTCTCTTTGGCATTTAGTGTAACACTTGTATTTTCTCACTTTTTCATACATATTTGCACGTTCACATCACTGTTCTTAGGCCGGGACATCCTGCTATGCTCTAGCTTAGCTAGACCTGATGCCCACATGTAATGTAGTACAAACCCTTCTTGCACACTGTCATTTTAACACCACCTAAGTCTCTGTGTGATCGACAAGACTATTCAAGGAACCCCATTTCTATTTTTTCTAGCATGGCCCTTGCATGGATTCAAGGTTAGGCTATATGCTCGGTGACCTCTTGGTGTTCCAACCACCAACGTTTTTGGACGTCACAGTAACATTTCTAAGTAAATCATTTTTTAACTCATGAATACCTCTTGTGTTAAATGTGAATATTATTGTTTGATGATGTATAAAGGGTCATTAATTAGGGTAATTGTAAAATGCTTATTTTCCAAGTCTTAAGGTACTTGAAAAAGCTTAGGCTCTTGCTCATCTATCAATCTTATTGAGCCTTGTCTCATAGGATGAGCATTGAGCTTTCAAGTAATAACCCTTTTTATTATATGATATTATATAACAAATGAAATATGACGTATTAAGCATGCCTATAAATAACTCATTTTTTCTTGGTTATTCAAGATTAATTTTGAATTTGAATTCCTAAATACGCATCTTTGTAGTTGAGGAACTTTTCTTTCTACATTCTTAAAGAGTTTTACCTCTCCTCAATGTCTACCATATAATGTACTCTTATATCCCATTTGATGAACACATTCATATCTTTTTAAAAAAGGTTTGTTCTTTTCTTCTTTTGAAAGGGGGAGAGAAGGGTAGGGATCAAAATCTATGACTTTTTGAATATATGTAAACTAAGACATGTAGCAAACATAATAACTTTGGTTTGGTAGAACTTATGTATAATATAATGCTTTGGTGTGGTAGAGCTAGGTGCCACATTAAAGCATGGTAAAAATATATGTTTAAGAACTATGGTGTTAAGTAGATAACTAGTCATAATATGCCATTGTTAAATCTTTCACCTACATTAATGGTTGAGCAAGGGTTGGGGAGGGATGTTAGATCCTAAAAAATAATAATAAAAAAGTTAGATTACATTAAATCAAAACTCATAATATAATTGTTTAACAATGTTTTCAAAACTAATAGCATGTATATTTCTATTGTCCAATAGATCTAGAGGGTCTACAAACATAATAAAGTTTCAATTTCAGTTTCAATACTGCAAGTGAGATGTTCACAATTCAAACCTCTTTTTACTAATTTAGGGGCCATTATTTTAGGTATTAGACTAGTGACAAGACTTTTGATTTGGAAACTACAAAGTTATAGGTTTGAACTTGAGCATAACAACTTAAAAAAGAAACTTAAGCACTTGGTCATCTACCAACTCTCATAAACTCACTTAGAAATGTGAGTATAATGATAACCCTTTTGGTTAGAATATTGCACCTTGTGGTTTACGAGTAAAAATTCAATTCCAAGAAGTATGTTAATGTGAGACATTATATTGTATTAGTAACTTAAATATTATATTAGCTATATATAAAGTATTTATATATAGCCCGTTACTCCATGTTCAGAACTCATAGACCATACTTTCTTGTCACATTTTATTACCTTTTGCATCGAAAACAAATTAAAGAGAAGATGTGCATAACAATAACATTCTTACGTTTCCCTGATTTATGCATGACGATTTTAGGAAGCAAATGGCAGGAAAATCTTGCCACTGTGCCTTTCCGCTATGCTTACAGATACTAGGACCAATTTTTTACTAGCGCAATTTCCCGGTTCTTACCCGGAGTCACTTTGCCGAGATAAATAGATGCATCATGCATCCAACAATGTCGGTAAATTCAGCAAATGCCACCAAAACTTCTTTGCAAATGTGCTACGGCAACATTTTCTAGACTTAGTATAACAAAACAGAAAGAAACTAAGAAAAAGAAAGAAGCCTGACCTGTCACGAGTCCAAAAAAGTCTATCCTCATCGGCAGAGAAGTGATTGATTGTGAATTGAAAGGAGGAAACAGGAGAATGTCTGTGAGTTGGTGCTTGATGCGCAGCAGAATAAGTGTGGGCATATACCAAATGCATACATTCTGTCACCGACCAGACAAATGTGGTCTCAATAAATACCTTCTGTAATTAGGTTGTGTTCATATTTGGCAACATCATGATACCGAGGATGGATGGGACATGGGAACAGCAGTCAAGCGTTCACACATATTCTTCACTCCGCAATGCAAAGCATTGAAATCCACAAATGGCGCTACATTTCTGCACTCCATATCAGAAATTGCCTTCCTTAAATTCACACCACCAAGGTGCTTTAATCTGTGCTCGCCACAGAGCAGGAAGCAGCAGCATCCCTTTGAAGGAAGGAGCTTGGGCCCAAAACCCAAGTTTGAGATCATCATTTTCCCTGGAAAATGATGATGCACAGGAAAAGGAATTTGCTTGGACTGGCCTTCTGTAGTTTGGCAATGCTGTGTACGGTCTAGGCATGGGGCAAAGACGGCCATTACGTAATTTGTAAATTTGCTTGGTTCATCAAGTAACCTAACCTAACAGGGCCATTACGTAATTTGTAAATTTTCTTGGCTCATCAAGTAACCTAACAGGGCCATTACGTAATTTGTAAATTTTCTTGGCTCATCAAGTAACCTAACCTAACACTTGGTAACTAGTAGCATTCTTAATCAGTTCAGGATGTGCATGAAAGGTGAGCCCAAATGCTTATGTTAGGAAATAGATTAATTCATAATTAATTACTTTGTTTCACACTTAGATCAAATTAGATAAAATATATAATGAATAAAAATCATGTGCCTGGTCTTACACTTAACCATACACTTGAGCTTACACAACTGAAGCCAAGAAGACAACGATCATGTCCTTATGTCACAACCTTGCCAATTGTGCATTTACAAAGCTAAAGTCTACGGAATTTGACTAGATTGCTAGTGCAACACTTATGATTCGTATGATTAGCATAGGGACTACTCGTTACTCATCAACAATATAGATAGTGAGGGATTGCTCATCTTGTTAGTGCATGTATGATGTGGTTTACAAGTCATAGGTTCAAGTTACAATCACTTGTTCTCATGCAAGTTCTCACTAACTATTAGAACCTTTAATCAATTCACTAATTTAACTATTTCTATTATTAGCATAGCAATTCATTTTAATCAATTAAGCAAATTGTTAAATTACACAAGCACGACTACTTCGAGCATGCATGTAACACTTGGTAACTTAGTAACGATTAGCATTTGGTAATCCCAGTAGTGTTGCACTGGTTCAGGATGTGTATAGCAAGTGGGAATGGATGCTAGTGTTAGGATTAGTTAGAACTTAGCTAATGAGTAGTTAAGTTAAATTAGTCACTTAGTTACCTCTCTCCTTCCCTACTAGCACAGGACATAAAAACATAAAAGCTATAAAAATCATATGCCTTAAGCTTACTTAACCATACAATCATGACATACAGGTAAGCTTGAGAAGACAATGATTAACCAACCCATCCTTGTTAGACAAGGGTGCATAAGCAGTTAGTCTTTGGAATTCGACTAGATCATGCGTGAAATGTTCGTATTCGTATGCTTAAGCGTAAGGGTACCTTGTTGCTCATCATTGGCATCATTGCCAAAGAATTAGTTGTTTGTGCACTAATTAGAAGTTAGGAAATCATTCACATCATTGGAACGAACCCTTAGGGTTGATTGAGAAAATAATAAACAAGAATATATTGCACACTGAACAAACAAGTATGTCTCCTTCTTCATACGAAAGCACCTCATTGCTTAGGTCTGAAACAAGAAACAATCGGTGTTGTAATACACATGATGTTGATCCGCTAGTCCCTTAACAAGTTCAAGTGGTATATATTCATCCCTATAAGTATATACTAGACTTCACCTTTATCCTGCATCAAGACAAACAACTACATTGGTGAGACTTAGAAGGTAACATAGTGTTACCTCCTGATCGTTCAGTCCTGAGCATGCTTCTTCATGCTCTCACACAAATTGACATGCCACACTTACACACAGAATATGTTGTGCAAGACCATAACTCAAGAGAATACCATCCCATAGAGGCACAACATCAAAAGGACTTACAACAAGAGAGACATCATAAATCTTTGAAGGATAAGTGGTCACAGGATGTCCCACATGTCTTAAGCGAAATTGAGGATGCTGAACCTACATCAAATAGTCACCCACACAACGATGTTCCTTCCCTTAACTTTGGCCAAGGGGTTGTGTATCAAAACCTTCATTCCACTATTCATAACCCAGGTTTTGATACCCATGGGCATAAAGGGTCTGAAAAAGGGACACAAACTCATGATAAAGGTGGACATTCTGATTGAAATCATGATTGGGACCGAGACCGCAGAAGAGGAGGTAGCAGAAAACGTCATGGTGATGGTTCTCCTTCTTCTTCACCTTCATCATCTCCTTCACCCTCTCCTTTAATATCCGGACATGGTCATAAAGAAAAAGACCATGGGGATAAAGGTAGAAAAGTGGAACTTATAGATGAAACAGCTAGGAAAGAGGATGAGGGCACTCTAGAGAGTCATGACATAGAAGAAGGAAGAGTAGGGAACAACATAGGCATCATAGATGCCATGGACGAGACGATCATGATGAGCCCCTACTCGCTACTCAAGGTATGTTGGACATAACTGAGGCTGTTAGAATTCCAACAAGGCACCAGAAAGATAGTAGGATCAAGAGATTAGATATAAACAATATCCTACGATTTGAAGGGGGGATACAATGCTGATCCTCAGAATCACTTATAGGAATTCCATGATGTGTGTGTCTTACAAAACATAGAGAAAGAATGGAAAAAACTTAAGTTTTTTCCACGGATACTAGTTAAAGAAGTAGAAAGTTGGTACTAGTCTTTAGAACCAGAATCCATTCGTAGGTGGAGTACTATGTTGGAACTATTTAATGACAAGTACTAAACGTACTCTCGAGTGTCTAACTTGCGAAAGTAAATCCAAGGCTAGAAACAAGGAGGACATGAACCTTTGGATGCTACCATCAGTTGATATTATGCACTATTACACCATTATCCTAGTTGCACCATCTCATGGATGGGCTTAGGCATGAAATGAGAAAAATCTTTGGGACTTATGCCCAAGGAAGACTATCCAAGCTTAGGTCCCCTCAAATTCAAAGACTATTGGAGCAAGTTGCTAAGGAAGAAGGTGAGCTATGGAAGAGAGAAAGTCTAGAAGAGATAACCAAGATCCTTTCCTCCAGAAAAGGGGAGTAAGATTTGTGAGGATGAAGAAGAGTCACCACTCGAAGAGATGGTGAATAGGAAAAATTTGCCTATCCAAAAGTTGACATTAGAAGTATTGGCAAAGGTAGAACAAATGTGAGATTCCCTAACAATAGATTTCAATTTTTTCTTAAAATAGTAGAGGAGTCTAGAGAACAAGGTAGTGATTACAAAAAAGAAAAAAGAGAGAAGTTGAACATGCACGTAGCAAGGGTAAGGGAAAAGTTTCCATCATTGAAGAGGTTGTGTAGTCAGAAACAAACAATGATAGTGGATGTGAAATATGTTAATATGACCATCCTAAGGGATGTTGCCCTATAATCTCACATTTCTAAGAGTCTGGGTTGTATGCACTCAACCCACGATTGAACAAATGGTAAGCACCCTGAAGGTTACCTTACCCCCAAGGTAATCCAAGACAATTTCACTAACCCTTAACATATTATCCAAGTGGAACTCCACCAAAACCTATTGAGAAATATCAACAGTGGCAACACCCACAATCATGGGGAATGCCACCACTAAGGCAACAATATCCTTATCGGCAACCTGACCCATATGGATATTATGTGCAGTAGCCAATCTCTCCACGTGACTTTACTAGTCACATCACTTCTCAACCTCACTACCAAGCCTACGAGTATTACGGGACTCCCTCTTCTAGGGGTGATATTCTACAAGCATATCATCCTTCTCATCCAGTTGCATCTCTTCCACCAATAGCTCCACTACCACCTGCTCTAACTATGCAAGGTGAAATCCTTACCCAGCCACAACAATGTAATGCCACAAGGGCTGTTAACTCTCAACCTACTATTGGTTCCAACAACCACATGAAGAAAAGACCTTTCTTTAGAACCAATAGTCCAACCAAGCCCTTGCAATTACAAGTGGCTAATTCCTTAGACACCTCAGTATCAATCAAAACTTTGGAGCCTCCTTCAACTCAACCACCACACTCAACACATATGGTCATGATAACACCTTTTGTTACTAATTGGATCAAAGTTGGCCACCTTCCTAGGAAATTCTCTAATCCTTGAAGTCCTTTGATATACTTACAAATTGCTAGAAATGCGCTGTGCAAGGCTCTTTTAGATTTAGGTTTCAGTGTCAACTTGATTTCTCAAGAAATGTACAAGGCCTAGAACCTGCCTCTATTGAAAAAGAGCAACATCTTTCTAGAGTTGGTCGACCATTCCATCACTATCCCATTGGGATTGGTGGAAGACATTGTTACCACTGTTTGTGGGTGGTCATACCTAGCTAACTTCCTAGTGATTCACGTGAACAATGGTAAGGGGCACTTCCTAATCATAATGGGAAGAGCATGGCTATGCAGCATTTATGCATGCCTAGGAATCTATGATCTTTCCCTAGAAATATCAAAGAAAAATACATTTGGAAAGATCGAGAAGAAGAAATTTCCATGCATCGCATATAGTGACACAGGGTGTAATTGTGTGTAGAGGTTATGGTTTGTGAAAAGTTTAGCATTGCCTGCATGTAGTGTGCACAAGTGATTAATATAAAAAGATGTCTGTATGTAGCAACCACACAATAGGAAGAGACCTAGTGGCTGATAGTTGATCAAGAAAGTAGTTCACTCATATGCATGGAACGAACTAAAGGTTTTGACTTGTGCTTACATCGATAACATAGACACATTAAAGCAAGTCCACCACCAACTTCCAAGTCTTAACCTTGAAAATATCAACTAGGGGAAGTTGGAAATCCCTGAAAAATTTAAGTAGGATGCCCTCGAGCTGAAACCATTGCCCACAGGTATGGAATACACTATCTTTAAAAATGAAAAACTGGTAATTATCAATGCTAAGCTTGCTCCTCAATAGAAAGAAGAACTACTGAAGGTAATCAATAGATGGTTAAAAGCTTTTTCTTGGTCATATCTCAAATTAATTGGAATAGATACTAGGATATGCCAACATAGGATTTACATTGATCCCTCCTTGATGCTTCGAAGACAATTGCAGAGGCATTTGAACCCAAATTTGAAGCAGTTAAGGAAGAAATTGAACAACTTCTCAAGGTTGGGTTCATATACCCCATTTCTGATAACAAATAGGTTAGCCCCTTAGTTATTGTGCCTAAAAAAGGAGGAAAATGGAGGGTGTGCATAGATTTCAGGCTACTGAATACGACAACATTCAAAGATCACTTTCTATTGTCATTTTTTGACCATGTCTTAGACACCATCACAAGGCATCTCTATTATAGTTTTCTAAATAGATATAGCAGATATAACCAAATATAAATAGCCCCAGAAGACTAAGCCAAAACTATGTTCACCAATCTTTGGGGAACGTTTGCATACAAATAGATGTTGTTCGGCTTGTGCAATGCCCCTGCAACATTTGAACTATTAGTTCTAACATATTCCAATAGCAAATAGGGAATAGTGTGGAGGTCTTTATGGATGACTTTTCCACTTATGAAGCAAACTTTGATGAAGCCTTGGACCGGTTAGAGCAAGTGTTAAAAAGATGTGTAGAAACCAATTTGAGGCTCAACTGGTAGAAAATCCATTTGATGGTCCAAGAGGGCATAGTACTAGGGCATAAAATCTCACACATAGGGATAGAGGTAGACTTTAAGAAAATCAATGTTATCCAAGGAATTACTCGTCAACTGGAAACTATCAAAGATATTCGATCATTCCTTGGACATACTAGCTACTATAGGAGATTTATTAAGAACATTTCAAAGGTTTCCAAATCATTGATGGAATTAATGAAAAGGACGTACCTTTAGAGTGGACCAGGGAATGTGAATAAGCTTTTCAAACTCTAAAATAGAAGCTAGTAGAAACACCCATTCTACAAACTCCTGACTAGTCTAAACCATTCCATATCATGACTGATGCATCCAACTATGTCTTAGGAGCTATACTTACATAGTTAGATGACCAAAAGTGTCCTTATTATATCCACTATGCAAGTAGAAGTATTTCTAGTGCACAACTTAACTATACTATCACAGAGAAAGAATTAATGGCTATAGTGTTTGTACTAGAAATGTTTAGACACTATGTATTGGGATATAAAGTATATATACATACAGATCATGGTGCAATAAGGTTCCTCATGAATAAGCCAATGGTAAACCCTCATATCATATGATGGCTTATAATCTTACAGGAGTTTGGTCTTACGATGATTGATCATAAAGGCATTGAGAACATAGTTGTTGATCATTTATCTCAGTTGTGATGGGACAACAAGAGGATGAGTATCCAATTTTTGATTATTTTCTTGATGAATTCCTCTTCGCTGGTGTAGTGAATAATCAATCATCCACCAAGACAAATTGGTATAGTAGCATTCTTACCTATCTCCTCACCCAAAAAACACCACAAGAGTTAAACCTTAAGAAGAAACAATAGTTTCTTCACCAAGCCAAGTACTTTATGGAGATCAATGGACAACTTTACAAAGTGTGTCCCGATGGCTTGGTTTGATGGTGTGTTCTCAATATAGATCAATTGTGAGTTCTCCAAGATGCTCATGACTTCGAAAATTGACTACACCATACCACCCCCAAGTGAATAGTCAAGAAGAAGTCACCAATAGGGAGATTATGAAGATATTGACAAGAACTATTAGCAAGTTTAGGTGAGACTGGAGCACTAAACTGAATAATTCTCTTTAGGCATATCATTTCACATGAAAACTCCCTATAGGCTACTCTCCCTATGAGTTAGTGTATGGTAAATTATCAACGCTTCCCATTCAAACTAAGCTTTGTAAACTATCTATGATATGTGACCTCAACCTTGACCTTAATCTAGCACAGAAACAACAGTTAGTAACCCTTAACTTACTAGATGAAAACTGACTAGCTGCCTTGTCATCTAACGAGTTGCATAAGGCATTTAATAAACAACGTCATGACCTAAGGATTAGGAAAGTTAAATATTGACCAGGAGATAAGGTTCTCTACTAGAATCCCACACATGTGCCACAACATACTAAATTTCAAACACTATGGGAAGGACCTTATATTATTTATGAAATTTTTTCTTCAGGGGCCATGACAATATACAAACTTGAGAGCCCAGAAAAGAAACTGTTGGTTAATGTACAACAAACCAAACCTTTCCATGAGCTTAGGATGGCCAATAAAAATGCTACCTCTATTGATGGACAACCTTGCTCACTATTTTAGATCTCCTCCTTTCAACTCAGTCGTGAGGGAGATCACCACCTATGCTAACCGTTTTAGGCCCTCAATTCTTTTTGAATTTTTGGTTTACATATTTTTGTTTTACACATTTTTCCAACTTTTCTTATTTTTGTTTTATACCATCATTCATGTTTTTACTATTTCTTTCTTTGCTTGATTTAATTTTATTCATCATTCAATAAGTGCTCATGATGGTGGATTGTATTATATCATATTGATTGCTAATGTTTAGTTCTTACCTTTGAATTATGATGCTAACATTAAGGTATGGTTCTTTTGGTAAAATAGGCAATGAGTCCATGCCATCCACTCATCCATATAACTCTATAGTCTCCTTTGGCTTGGAATTGTATAGTCCCATTTTTCTAAGTAAATTTATTAATGAATTGATGGCTGGGTACTTTTCAAACCAAGGAAAGACTCAAAGGATGAAAAGAGTGTGACTTCAAGGGGATTCGATGTAGTTGTGTTGGCCATTCTCTTGGGGTTCTTGGATGCTTGTTTCTTGGATTTTTCATCATTTTGACATTATTCAAAAATCAAGAAGCCGAGTGAATAAAACTAAGTCTTTTCATGATGTGTGATGGATGAGCCACGATATCGCGTATGTGATATCGTGGCCCGCTGTAATGTTTATAAATAAGAAGCGGCTTTCCTTATTCCAAGTACTTAGACTTAGACCCTTAGCTAAACTCTTGTAGTTTTACCATTTCAGAGTTAGAATAGTTTCCATGTGCTCATAGTAGGAGTCTTAAAGTGAACAGATCTTTATTCAAGTAAATTGTACTTGAGCACATATTTGTGTATGGAAATAAAGATGAACTTTTTGATAAACCTTGCAGCATATGGACTAAGTTAAATAGTAATTAATTATTGTTAAATGTTTAATTTCTTTCCTAGTTAATTAATCTCTCTCAACCCTTGACTCTCCTAGTTAAGTACACTCAGTACAATTGCTTCGAGCATGTGTACAATGCTTGGTAACCCAATAACGAATAGCGTTTGGTAATCCCAGCAGCATTGCATTAGTTTAGGTTGTGTGTGGCAAGTGAATATGGATACCAGTGTTAGGAAAATTAGAACTTAGATAGTAAATAGTTAATGAAAGTTAGTCACTTAGTTCTCTTCACCTTCCCCTATTAGCATAAGACATTAAAAAGATAAAAGATATAAAAATCGTATACCTCAAGATTACTTAACCATACAACCGTGACAATACAAGTAACCTTGGGAAGATAAAAATTGATTAACCTTAAGTGTTCCATTAAGGAACGTAAGCACTTAGTCCTTGGAGTTCGACCAGATCACATGTGAGACGCTTGTATTCGTATGGTTGAGTGTAGGGGTACCTTGCCACTCATCATTGGTGCCGTTGCTAGGGACTTAGTTATTTGTGTGCTATGTAGAACATAGGAGATCATTCATATCATTGGGACACTAGAACGAACCCTTAGGGTTAATCAGGAAAAGATAAGACAACAGTAAATAGCACACTGAACAAGACAAAAATGTCTTCTTCTTTGCACAAAAGCACTTCATTGCCTAGGACTTACATAAGAGACAGTCAACGGCACAACACACGTAACCAAGATCTGCCAGTGCCTCAATAGTTCCATGTGGTATATATTCATCATGATGAGTATGTACCTAACTTTACCTTTATTCTCCATCAAGATGAACAACTGTGTTGGAGAGACTTGGAGGTTAACATAGTGTTGCCTCCAAATTGAGTAGTCCCCAACATGCTTCTTCGTGCTCTCACGCAAGTAGGCATGTGATAGTTATATGTGGAATACATTTCATGCGATTATGACACAAGGTATTACCACCCCACAGACACGCAACGTCAAAGGGACTTGTGACAGGAGAGATACTATACATCGTTGAAGGGCAAAGAACCCCATAACGCTCCTCCCGTCTTAAGCAAAATTGGAGGGTGGTGAACCTATTTTAATAGGTTCTCCACAAAATGATGTTCCCCCTCCTAACAATGTTCAAGAGGTGGTGTATCAGAACCTCCACTCCACAATTCACAATCTTGGTTCTGATCCCCATGAATACCAAGTGTTCAATGAGGGAACACAAACACATGATAAGGGTGGACACTCTGATCGTAATCACGATCGGGGCTAGGACCACTGAAGAGAAGGTAGGAAACATCTTCATGGTGATGGTTCTCCTTCTTCTTCACCTTCATAGTCACATTCACCCTCTCCTTCAATATCAAGATGTAGCCATAAGGAGCCTAACTGTGAGGATAAAGGTAAACAAAGTGAGAAGCCTCGATGAGAGAGTTGAGAAAGTGGACAAGGGTACTCTAGAGAATCACGACATAGAAGAAGGGAGAGTAGGGAAATGCGTAGAAATCACAGATGCTATGAATAAAATGACCACAAAGAACCCCTACTCACAACCCAAAGCATGTTAGATATCACGGAGGCCATAAGAATTCCCACAAGGCACCAAAACGATAGTAGGATCAAGAGGTTAGACATGAATAACATCCCACGATTTAAGGGGGGATACAAACCCTGATCCTTAGAATCACCTACAAGCATTTCATGATGCATGTGCCTTGTCGAACATTGAGAATGAATGGCAAAAACTAAAGTTGTTCCCAAGGACACTAGTAAAAGAAGCAGAAAGCTTGTACCAGTCCTTAGAACCAAAATCCATTTGAAGGTGGAGTATGATGCTAGAACTATTTAATGATAAATATCAAATGTACTCCTAGGTGTCCAACCTATGAAATAAAATCCAAGGATGAAAGGAGGAAAATCATGAATCCTTGGATGTTGCCATGGGCCATCATTATGCATTGTTACATCGTTTCCTAGGCCATGGTTACTCACAGCAAGATCAACTACACCATCTCGTAGATGGACTTAGGCATGAAACCAGGAGAATCCCTGGAATGTATGCCCAAGGGAGATTATTAGAGATTAGGTCCCATCAGGTCCATAGAATACTAGAACAAGTAGCCAAGGAAGAAGGAGAGCTATGTAAGAGAGAAAGTGTGAAAGAGTACAACTGTGATCCTTCCCTCTGAAAAAGGGGAGTGATATTTTGTGAGGAGGATGAAGAGTTACCACTCAAAGAGATGGTGCATAGGAAAACCTTACCACTCCAAAAATTAACAACAGAAGTGTCAGCAAAGGTAAACCAAATGTGGGACTCCCTAGATAGTAGATTTTAAACCATTCTCAAAATTGTAGAGGAGTCTAAGGAGCAAGGTAGTGACTATGACAAAAAGAAAAAGAGGGACATGGACAATGCACGTAACAAAGGTAAGGGTAAAATGGCCATCACTGAAGAGGTTGTGGATTCTGATACAAACAATGATGGTGGATGTGAGATATGGCAATACGATTATCCTAAGGGATGTTGCCCAGTAATCTCACATCTGCAAGATTCTGGGAGTGTATGCACTTAATCCATGACTTAACAAACAGTAAGCACCCTGATGGTTACCTTATCCCCAAGGTAACTAATGAGCCATGATATCGCGTACATGATATCACATCCACGATATCGCATCTGCCCCCATGATATCGCAGCCCACTGCAAAGTCTATAAATAAGAGGTGACTTTCCTTGTTTTAGAAACTTATAATTTGACCCTTAGCCAAACTATAGCAGTTTTACCATTCCATAGTTAGAATAACTTCCATGTGCCTACAGTAGGAGTCTTAAAGTGAATGGATCTTTATTCAAGCAAATTGTACTTGAGCACACATTTTTGTATGATAATAAAGATGAACTTTATGATAAACCTTGCAACATGTGGACTAAGCTAAATAGGAATTAATTATTATTAAATGTTTAAATGCTTTCCTAGATAATTAATTTCTCTCAACCCCTGACTCTCCTAGTTAAGTGCATTTAGTACAATCACTTCGAGCACGTGTGTAATGCTTAGTAACCCAGTAACGAGTAGCATTTGGTAATCTTAGTAGCATTACACTAGTTCAGGATGTGTGCAGCAAGTGGGAATGGATGCTGGTGCTTGGACAATTAGAACTTAATTAGTGAATAGTTAATGAAAGTTAGTCACTTAGTTCTCTTTACCTTCCCTTATTAGCATAAAATATTAAAAAGATAAAAGATATAAAAATCATATACCTCAAGCTTACTTAACCATACAACCGTGGCAATACAAGTAAGTTTGGGAAGATAAAAATTGATTAACCTTAAGTGTTCCATTAGGGTGCGCAAGCACTTAGTCCTTGAAGTTCGACCGGATTGTGTGTGAGATGCTCATATTCATATGGTTGAGTGTAGGGGTATCATGCCACTCATCATTAGCGCCGTTGTCAGGGACTTAGTTGTTTGTGCACTATGTAGAACATAGGAGATCATTCATATCATTGGGATGCTAGAATGAACCCTTAGGGTTGATCAAAAGAAAAATAAGATAACGGTAAATGGCATATCGAATAAGACAAAAATGTCTTCTTCTTTGCACAAAAGCACTTCACCACCTAGGACTCACACAAGAGATAGTCGGCAGCACAACACACGTAACCAAGATTTGCCAATGCATTAACAGTTATGTGTCGTATATATTCATCATGATGAGTATGTACCTACCTTTACCTTTATTCTCCATCAATATGAATAACTACATTGGAGAGACTTGGAGGGTAACATAGTGTTGCCTCCAGATCAAGTAGTCCCCAACATGCTTCTTTATGCTCTCGCGTGAGTAGGCATGTCACAACTATATGCAGAATATGTTGCATGCGATTATGACACAAGGGATTACCATTCCATAGAAGCGCAATGTCAAAAGAACTTGTGACAGGAGAGATACTATACATCGTTGAAGGGTAAAGGACCCCATAAAGCTCCACCCATCTTAAGAAAAATTGAGGGTGGTGAACCTATTTTAACAGGTTTTCCACAAAATGATGTTCCCCCTCCTAATGATGGTGAGGAGGTGGTGTATTAGAACCTTCACTCCATAGTTCACAACCTTGGTTCTGATCCCCACAAACACCAAGTGTTCAACGAGGGAACACAAACACATGATAAGGGTGGGCAGTCTGATTGTAATCACGATTGGGGCCAAGACCATCGAAGAGAAGGTAGGAAACATCGTCATGGTGATGGTTCTCCTTCTTCTTCACCTTCATCATCACATTCACCCTCTCCTTCAGTATCAGGATGCATTTATAAGGAACCTAACCATGAGCATAAGGGTAAAAAGGGTGAGAAACCTCAATGAGAGAGTCGAGAATGAGGATGAGGGCACTCTAGAGAATCACAAAATAGAAGAAGGAAGAGTAGGGAACCACATAGATAGCACAGACGCTACAAACAAAATGACCATGAAGAACCCCTACTCACAACTCGATGCATGTTAGACATCATGGAGGCCATAAGAATTCCCATAAGGCATCAAAAAGATAGCAAGATCAAGAGGTTAGACATGAATAATATCCCACGATTTGAGGGGGTATACAATGCTGATCCTCAAAATCAATTACAAGCATTTCATGATGCATGTGCCTTGCAGAACATCAAGAATGAATTGCAAAAATTAAAGTTGTTCCCAAGGATACTGGCAAAAGAAGTAGAAAGCTAGTACCATTCCTTAGAACTAGAATCCATTCGAAGGTGGAGTATGATGCTAGAACTATTTAATGATAAATATCAAACGTACTTCTAGGTGGCTAACCTATGAAAGAAAATCCAAGGATGGAAGCAAGGAGATCATGAACCCTTGGATGCTGCCATGGGATGCTACTATGCACTATTATATCGTTGCCCAGGCCATGGTTACGCACAACAGGATCAACTACACCATCTCGTAGATGGACTTAGGCATGAAACCAGGAGACCCCTTGGAACGTATGCCCAAGGGAGACTATTAGAGCTTAGGTTCCATCAGGTTCATAGATTGTTGGAGCAAGTAGCTAAGGAAGAAGGGGAGCTATGTAAGAGAGAAAGTGTGGAAGAGTACAACCGTGACCCTTCCCTTTGAAAAAGGGGAGTGAGATTCTATGAGGAGGAGGAAGAGTTATCACTCGAAGAGATGGTAAATAGGAAAACCTTGTCACTCCAAATGTTAACCATAGAAGTTTCAATGAAGGTAGACAAAATGTGGGACTCCTTAGATAGTAGATTTGAAACTGTTCTCAAAATTGTAGAGGAGTCTAAGGAGCAAGGTAGTTACTATGATAAAAAGAAAAAGAGGGACATGGACCATGCACGTAACAAAGGCAAGGGTAAAATGGCCATTACCGAAGAGGTTGTGGATTCTGATGGACAATGATGGTGGATGTGAGATATGCCAGTATGACCATCCTAAGGGATGTTGCCCAGTAGTCTCACATCTACAAGAGTCTAGGGTGTATGCACTTAACCCACGACTTAACAAACGGTAAGCAGCCCAACGGTTACCTTATCCCCAAAGTAACCTGAGGTAGTTCCACCAACCATTAATGTATTATCCAAGTGGAACTCCACCATAACCTATTGAGAAACACCAGTAGTTGCAATACCCATAGTCATGGGGGATGCCACCGCCAAGGCAACAATACCCTTACTGACAATCGGATCCATATGGCTATTATGTGCAGCAACCAATCTCTCCATGTGACTGTGTTGGTCACATGACACCACAATGTCACTACCAAGCTTGGGAGTATTATAGGACTCCTTCTCTTGGGAGAGACAACCCATAGACATACCATCCTCCAAATCCATCTACAACTCTCACACTGATATCTCCATTACCACCCACTCCAATGATGTATGGGGAACTCCCCACTCAACCGTAGCAACACATTTCTGTGAGAGCTATGAACCTTCAACCTGATGCTAGTTCTAACAACCATACAAAGAGAAGAAATTTCTTCAGAACCAGTAGTCCAAACAAGCTCTCAAAACCACAAGTGGTTGAGCCTCTGAATGTTTCTCCATCAAACAAGGCTTCGGAGCCCCCTTCAAACCAAAAACAGAGCTCAACGCACACGATTATGTTAACACATGTCGTAACTGACTAGATTAAGGAGGGCCACCTTCCTAGGAAATTCTCTGATCCTAGAAGTCCTTTAATCTATCTCCAAGTTCCCAGGCAACAACACAACAAGAAGACACCTAGTGGTTGATAGGTAATCAAGAGAGAAACTCACCAATGTGCATGGAACTAACTGGGGGACCAACTTGTGCCCACGTAGAAGGCATAGATGCACTAGAGTAAGTGTGTAACCAACTCCCAACCCTTAACCTGAAAACATCAATTGGGGGAAGTTAGAAACTTCTAAAAAATTCAAACAAATGCTCCGATAGGAGAATACTAGTTGATGTGCAACAGACCAAACCTTATCATGAATCTAGAACGGCCAATGCACATAGTACCTCTGAGAGAGGATGACCTCGCTCATTATTTCAGATCTCCTCCTTTCAACTCAGTCATGGGGGAGATGGCCACCTATGCTGATCAATCAAGGCCCTCAGTTCCTTTTTAAGTTTTTGTTTTACACGTATTTGTTTTACAAATTTCTTTAACTTTTCTCATTTTTGTTTTACAACATCGTTCATACTTTTTCATTTATTAGTGTGTTTATCTATTTCATTAAGTTTCGCATCTAATAAGTGATCCCGAAGATGGTATGAATTGTATTCCATTGATTGCTAATGTTTTGTTTTTACCTTTAAGTTATAATGTTGATACTAAGATATGGTTCTTTTGATATAATAGGAAATGAGTCCACGTCATCCATACATCCATGAATTTCTATGGTCTCTGTTGGCTTAGAAGTGTACAGTTCCTTTTCTTAAATAATAAGAACTATCAATGAATCAGTGACTGGGCATTTCTCAAAATAAGGAAGGACTCAAGAATTGAAAAGGGTGTGACTTCAAGGGGCTTTGATGCATTTGTGCTAGCCATTCTCTTGGGTGCTTGGATGTTTCCTTCTTGAGTTTTCCTTAACATTTTGATGCTGCTCCAGTATCAGGAAGCTAAGCTAATAAAAATAATAAGTCTTTGCATGGTGTGGTTCTCATGCAAAACACACACAAAAAAGAAGAAGAAAGAGAAAGTGAGAATTCAAAGCACACACCTTAGATGAAATAATCATCTAGGCTACAAGCATTGGTTATGGAACTAAACAAACATGTCCCCTCTAACTAAGGCCCTTTCTCACTTCCTACTTTCTCCTTTTTCATTTCGTCGGAATGGTGATGACTCTTTGACGGAGGCATTCATGTTACTTCAGGTGGATGGATTGGCTGAATGTATTAATGTGAAGTCAGTAGATGTGGTTGGTTTGAGGCTAGATTTGGAATGAGATCTACTAAGTCACATTAACCATTAATACACAAGGGGCTGTGCACCACCTTATTCTTGAGACTCCATTCCATTCTCTTCTTTTCATCCTTCTTTCTCCATTTCTCACCTCATTGACGATTGTACCAATAATCCATATTTTGGTTGATACATTGTTTTCTTTTTGGTAAATTCTTGTGGTTAAGACTTTAACTCTTTCTTCCAAATGACATTTCTAGAGCCTACAGACTCTTTCAATGTGGGATTGTCAAGGCATTAAGGGCATGAGCCTGCTTTGGGGAGGACCCACTGACATTCCTATTTGGTGCATTAGTTAATTTCTTTCCCTTAAAAATTTTTGTAATCAAATTTTATTTTGTTTATTTCCATCCTTGACATCCATTTTATTGGCATTGTTGTTGTTTCTTTTTCTCCATCTTTCTAATTCCTTATCTTTTTCCATTCTCCTGCTACCAAAGGTTTGCTCTCAATCATGGGGGTCCTAGTCCAATTTTTTCAATTTTCTCTTAACCCCTACACCTTGGGTAGTCACCAGTGTTATATCTCCAAAATCCGCATCAAGCATATCACAACTCAGCCAATGGACCTTACACTGAGGCAAGGTATCAACTGCATTGTGATTCATTTACCCTTGCTAATATAAGACTATGTTGTGTGTGCAGATGGTAATCATACAACAATGGATTAGATCTAGAGGGAACACTTGGAATGGATTGGTGTTGAAGCAATTATGCAAGGAACAAGATCGATAGTATGGTTTTGGATGGATAATGGAAGGTGAAATCCTAGCATTGGTAGCAAAAGACTTCTTCTTCTTTTTTTCTCTCTCTCTCTTTTGTCTCAGCTACCAAATAAGGCTAGATATCAAATGTGTATAGTGTTCACTCTTGTTGTCATGGACACTAATTTTGTCATGTGTTGTAATGATGATCCATTTACATGTCACCCGATTCACCATTAGTTTCATTCAAGTCAATAATCCCATACCTTTCCAATATTTTGTAAGAAAGTCGAGGACAAGTTTTTATTCAGTCATGGGGGTATGATAAGCTGTGATATTGCTTACGCAATATCGCATCCTCCCCCGCGATATCGCGTCCCGTTGCAAAGTCTATAAATAAGAGGTGGCTTTCCCTATTTTAGACACTTAGACTTAGACCCTTAGCTAAACTATAGTAGTTTTACCATTCTAGAGTTAAAATAGCTTCCATGTTCTCGTAGTAGGAGTCTTAAATTGAATGGATCTTTATTCGAGAAAATTGTACCTGAGCACACATTTGTGTACAGAAATAAAGACAAACTTTGAGATAAACCTTGTAGCATGTGGACTAAGTTAAATAGGAATTAATTATTGTTAAATGTTTAAATGCTTTCCTAGATAATTAATCTCTCTCAACCCTTGACTCTCTTAGTTAAGTGCATTTAGTACAATCACTTCGAGCATGTGTGTAATGCTTGGTAACCTAGTAACGAGTAGCATTTGGTAATCCTAGTAGCATTACAGTGGTTTAGGGTATGTGTGGCAAGTGGAAACGGATACTGGTGTTAGGAAAATTAGAACTTAATTATTGAATAGTTAATGAAAGTTAGTCACTTAGTTCTCTTCACCTTCCCTTATTAGCATAAGATGTTAAAAAGATAAAAGATATAAAAATCATATACCTCAAGCTTACTTAACCATACAACCATGACAATACAAGTAAGTTTGGAAAGACAATGATTGATTAACCTTAAGTGTTCCATTAGGGCATGCAAGCACTTAGTCCTTGGAGTTCGACCGGATCATGCATGAGACGCTCGTATTCATATGGTTGAGTGTAGGGGTACCTTGCCACTCATCAGTAACCCAAGGCAATTCCACCAACCTTTAACGTATTATCCAAGTGGAACTCCACAACAACCTATTAAGCAACATCAATAGTGGCAATACCCACAGTCATGGGAAATGCCACCGACAAGGCAACAATACCCTTATTGGCAATCGAATTCATATGGCTACTACATGCAGCAGCCAATCTCTCCACATGACTCTGTTGATCACATGACATCACAACATCACTACCAACCTTGGGAGTATTATAGGACTCCTTCTCCTAGGAGAGACAACCCATAGACATACCATCCTTCAAACCCATCCGTAACTCTCACACCAATAGCTCAATTACCATCTACTCCAGCAATGCAAGGGGAACTCCTCACTCAACCATAGCAACGCAATACTATGAGAGCTGTGAACCTTCAACCCACTGCTAGTTCTGACAACTATACAAAGAGAAGACCTTTCTTCAGAACCAACAGTCCAACCAAGCTCTCACAACCACAAGTAGTTGAGCCTCTAAAGACTTCTCCATTAAATAAGGCTTCAGAGCTCCCTTCAAACCAAAAACAGAGCTCAACATACATAGTTATGTTAACACATGTTGTTACTAACTGGATTAAGAAGGGCCACCTTCCTACAAAATTCTCTAACCCTGAAAGTCCTTTAATCTATCTCCAAGTCACTGGGAATGAACCATGTAAAGCTCTTTTGGACTTAGGTTCCAGAGCCAACTTAATATCATAAGAGATGTATAAAGCCTGGAACCTACCTCCACTAAAGAAGAGCAATATTCACTTAGAGCTGGCTAACCAGTCCATCACTATTCCCTTGGGACTGGTGGAGGGCATCGTTATCACTGTGTGTGGGTGGTCATACCTAGCTAATTTCCTAGTGATACAAGTAAATAATGACAAAGGGGACTTCCCAATAATAATGGAAAGAGCATGGCTAAGTACCATAAACGCATGCTTAGGAATCTAGGATCTTTCCCTGGAAATATTTAAGGAAAATACTTTTGGGAAGATTGAGAAGAAGAAAGTTCCATGCATCACATACAGTGATATAGGTGTGATTGTATAAAGGAATGTTTAGCATTTCCTGCATGCAACCAGTGTGCACAAGAAATCAACATACAAAAGTGCATGTATATAGCAACCACACAACAAGAAGATACCCAGTGGTTGATAGCTGATCAAGAGAGCAACTCACCAACGTGCACGGAACTAACTGGGGAAACCACTTACGCCCACGTTGAATGCATAGATGTGTTGGAGCAAGAGTTTCACCAACTTCCAAACCTTAACCTAAAAAAATCAATAGGGGAAAGTTGGAAATTTCTATAAACTTCAAACAAGCGCTTCGATAAAAGATTACTAGTTAATGAGCAACCGACCAAACCTTACCATGAATCTAGAATGGTCAATGCACATAACTCATCGGAGAAAGCACAACCTTGCTCATTATTTCAAATCTCCTCCTTTCAACATAGTCATGGGGGAGATGGCCACCTGTGCTAATCATTTGAGTTCCTCAGTTCCTTTTTAAGCTTCTTGTTTTACACATTTTTTTTCTACAAATTTCTTTAACTTTTCTCATTTTTTGTTTTACAACATTGTTCGTACTTTTTTATTTATTAGTGTGTTTACTTATTTTATTAGGTTTGTCACCTAATAAGTGCTCCTGATGATGGTATGAACTATATTCTATTAGTTGCTAATGTTTGGTTTTTACCTTTGAGTTATAATGTTGATACTAAGGTATGGTCTTTTGATATAATAGGCAATGAGTCCACATCATCCATGCATCCATAAATTTCTATGGTCTTTCTTGGCTTGGAGCTATACAGTCCCTTTCTTTTAATAATAAAACTATCAACAAATTGGTGACTATGCATTTCTTAAACTAAGGAAGGACTCAAGGATTAAAAAGGGTGTAACTTCAAGGGGATTTGATGCATTTTTGCTAACCATTCTCTTGGGTGCTTGGATGTTTTTCTTCTTGGGTTTTCCTTACCATTCTGATGTTGCTCCATTATCAGGAACCTAAGCTAATAAAAATAATAAGTCTTTACATGGTGTGGTTCTCATGGGAAAACAAATAGTGAGAATTCAAAGCACACCCCTTATACGAAATAAGCATCAGAGCTACAAGCACTAGTTATGGAACTAAACAAACATGTTCCCTCTAACTAAGGCCCTCTCACGTTTCGTCAAAATGGTGGTGACATTTTGGCGAAAGGATTCTCGTTACTTCAAGTGGATGAATTGGCCAAATGTATTAATGCGAAGTCTTTGGATGTGGATTATTTGAGGTTGGATTTGGAATGAGATCCACTAAGTCACATTAACCAATTAATCCATAAGGGGTTGTACACCACCTTGTTCTTGAGACTCCATTCCATTTTCTTCTTTCCATCATTATTTCTTCATTTTTCACCTCATTGCCAGTTGTATCAATAATTCATATTTTAGTTGATGCATTGTTTTCTTTTTTGGTAAATTCTTATGGTTAAGACTTTAACTCTTGTTTCCAAATGGCATTTTTAGAGCTTACGGACTCTTTGAATGTGGGACTGCCAGGGCATTAAGGGCATGAGCCTACTTTGGGGAGGACCCATTGGCATTCCTATTTGGTGCATTAGTTAACTTCTTTCCCTTAAACATTTTCACAATCACCATTTATTTTGTTTATTTCCATCTCTAACATCCATTTCATTGGCGTCACAGTTGTTTATTTTTCTCCATCTTTCTTATTCCTTATCTTTTTTCATTATCTCGCTACCGGAGGTTCACTCTCAATCATGGGGGTCCTGGTCCAATTTTTTTGATTTTCTCTTAACCACTACACCTTGGGTAGTCACCGGTGTTATATCTCCAAAATCCGCATTAGCCATATCACAACTCAGCCAATGGACCTTACACCGAGGTAAGGTATCAACTGCATTGTGATTCATTTATCTTTGCTAATATAAAACTATGTTGTGTGTGCAAATGGCAATCATACAACAATGGATTAGATCTGGAGGGAACACTTAGAATGAACTGGTGTTAGAATTCTTATACAAGGAACGAGATTGATGAGGCACTGATGGATGGACAACAAAAGGGGCAATCTTGGCATCGATAGCAACACATCTTTTTATTTTCTCTCTCTTCTCTCTCAGCTACCAAATAAGGCTGGATGTCAAATGTGTATAGTGTTCACTCTTGTTATCATAAACACTAATGCTGTCATGTGTTGTAATGATGATCTATTCACATGTCACCCCATTCACCATTAGTGTCATTTAAGTCAATAATCCCATACCTTCCCAAAATTTTGTAAGAAACTTGAGGAGGAGTTTTCATTTAGTCATGGGGGTATGATGCGTCGTGATATCACATATGCAATATCACATCCACGATATTGTGTTTGCCCCCACGATATTGTGTACGTGATATCGTGGCCCACCGCAATGTCTATAAATAAGAGGTAGCTTTCCCTGTTCTAGGCACTTAGACTTAGACCCTTAGCTAAACTCTTGCAATTTTACCATTCCAGAGTTAGAATAATTTCCATGTGCCTGTAGTAGGAGTCTTAAAGTGAATAGATCTTTATTTGAGTAGATTGTACCTGAGCACACATTTGTGTATGGCAATGAAGACGAAATTTCTGATAAGCCTTGTAGCATATGGACTAAGCTAAATAGTAATTAATTATTATTGACTGTTTAATTGCTTTCCTAGTTAATTAATCTCTCTCAACCCTTGACTCTCCTAGTTAAGTACACTCAGTATGATTGCTTCAAGCATGTGTGCAATGCTTGTTAACCTAGTAACGAATAGCTTTTGGTAATCCTAGCAGTGTTGCATTGGTTCAGGGTGTGTGCAGTAAGTGGGAATGGATACTGGTGTTAGGACAATTAGAACTTAGATAGTAAATAGTTAATGAAAGTTAGTCACTTAGTTCTCTTCACCTTCCCCTATTAGCATAAGATATTAAAAAGATAAAAGATATAAAAATCATATACCTCAAGCTTACTCAACCATACAACCATGAAAATACAAGTAAGCTTGGGAAGACAATGATTGATTAACCTTAAGTGTTCCATTAAGGCGTGTAAGCACTTAGTCCTTGGAGTTCGACCGGATCACATGTGAGACGCTCTTATTCATATGGTTGAGTGTAGGGGTACCTTGCCACTCATCAGTGTGGTTCTCACACAAGAAACAAAAAAGAGAAAAGTGAGAATTCAAAGCACACCCCTTAGACATAATAAAGAAATATGGGCTACAAGCACTGGTTATGAAACTAGAAAGACATGTTACCCATGCCTGAAGGTTCCCTCTAACTAAGGCCCTTTCTCACTTCTTGCTTCTCCATCTCGCTCTCCTTGAGATGGTGGTCACTCTTTATGAGGGAATTCTTGTTGCTTCAAGAGGATGGATTGGCCAGGTGTATTGATGTGAGGTCACTAAATGTGGTTGGTTTGTGTCTAGATTTGGGATGAAATTCTACTCAGTCATCTTAACCATGAAATACATAAGGGGCTTTACAAAACCTTGTTCTTGGGATTCCATTCCTTTCTCTCCTCCCCAACTTTCTTCCCATTTTCCACCTCATTTTGGATTTCATCATTAGTCCATTCTGGGTTGATGCATTATTTTTCTTTGGTGAATTCTTGTGGGTAAGTTTTTAACTCTTGCTTCCAAATGACATTCCTAGATCCTACGGACTCTTTGGTTTGTGGGTTTGTCAGGGCATAAAAGGCATGAACCTACTTTGGGGAGGACCCACTGGCATTCCTTTTTAGTGCAATTGTTAAGTTCTTTTCCTTAAGCATTTCCTACAATCAATCATCTCTTGTTTCATCCCCATCCATGAAATCCATTTTATTGGTGTTGTCATTGTTATTTTTCTCATCTTTCTTGTTCCTCATATTTTTCCATCTTATAGCTATTGGAGGTTCACTCTTAGTCGTGGGGGGCCCTGGCACAAATGTTTTAATTTTCTCCATTTTACTATTTGCCTAACCCCTACACCATGGGTAGTCACCTATGATAAATCTCTGAACCAGTTTCTACCATAACCACAACTCAGCTAATGCGCTTCATATCGAGGCAAGGTATCAACTGCATTGTGTTTTATCTATCTTTGCTCATTTGTGACTGTGTTGTGTGTGTATATGGTGATCATACAAACAATGGACTGGGCTTAGAGGAAGCACTCGTGATGGACTGAAACTGGAGCATTTACAAAAGGAGTAAGTCTGGCGGCTTGGCTATGGATAAATAATAGAAGGTGCAATCTTAGCATTGGTGAAAACACACTTCATTTTCTTTCTCTCTCTTTCTCTACAAGCTACCAAATAAAGGGTTGGATTTCATTTATGTACGAGTGTTCACCACAATGGTCATGAACACTAATGTTGCAATATGCTTATTGATCCATTTACTAGGCACGTTGAGTTTATCATCCCATTCCACCATCAGTTGTAAGTTAGTCAATAATCCCATACCTTCCCAATATTTTCTAAAGAACTTGTTTCTATTTTTCTATACTCGAGGATGAATTTTTATTCAGTTGTGGGGGTATGATGAGAGCAATTACTTTAATTATTAGAATGGTTACTCTAGCCATTACTCTAACTATTAGAGTGGTTACTCTAGTGATTAATCTAGTAGTTATTCTAATTATTAGAGTGGTTACTCTAGTGGTTACTCTAGTAGTTATTCTAATTATTAGAGAGGTTACTCTAGCAATTATTCTAATGATTATAGCGGTTACTCTAATTATTAGAGTAGTTACTCCCAAGCCTATAAATACAGTGCCTAGGCGCACAATTGGAAAAGAAGGCTTTTAGCAGTCAAGTAGCGAAACTCTTGTAGTCTATTTGAAAGTTAGAGTATTTTCCAAGTGCTTGTAGTAGGAGGNCGTTTGGTAATCCTAGTAGTGTTGCACTAGTTTAGGATGTGTACAGAAAGTGGGAGTGGATGCTAATGTTAGGATTAGTTAGAACTTAGTTAATGAGTAGTTAAGTTAAATTAGTCACTTAGTTACCTCTCTCCTTCTCTACTAGCACAAGACATAAAAACATAAAAGCTATAACAATCATATGCCTCAAGCTTACTTAACCATACAATCATGATATACAGGTAAGCTTGGGAAGACAACGATTAACCAACCCATCCTTGTTCCATAAGGGCGGATAAGCACTTAGTTCTTAGAATTTGACCAAATCATGTGTGAAATGTTCATATTCGTATGGTTCAGCGTAGGGGTACGTCGCTGCTCATCATCATCTTTTTTCTATGTATTCAATATTTCTCTAGAAAATCCAATTTTTTTAGTGGATCTAATATTTCTCTAGTGAATCTATTTGGAAGTACATGTAATTCAGTAAGTGCTCCTTCAAGCAAATCCATCAATTCTTTGCCATTCTATGAGTTATTTGATGATTTATATGAATCAATTGCTTAGGAAATTTCTGGAATGTATTTTTTTGTGCAAATTCTAGGCTATTTACCTCATTCTTCAAGTGTTTTAAGTTATTTAAATCTAGTTTGGAAATATCAACGATTTGATGTTGTCCATGCACATTATCTATAAAACTCAATTTATTAGTGAAATTTATTACTTTGAAAATAGTTTCTAAGGTACTTGATATTGGTATTTTTAATCATCATCATGCTCTATTAATTATTTAAAAATGGACTCCCTCTTTTAATTTAGCATCTCTTGAATTTTGCAGGATTCCTTGTTTTGTTGACTTATAGAATATTCCATTGAGTTTTAAAAAAGTTAAAAGGGATATTGTCTCTTGAATTGGGCCAATCAAGCATTTTAAGTCCCTAGCTACAATTAGTAGCTTTTATNTAGATTAGTTAATATTATTTTCCATTGCCATCAGGAGTAGCGTTATNTAAGTGAGAAATTCTCTTATGTGTTGGTGAAATTAATTATGTGTACAAGGTTATTTATTACAATCTGTTAAAATCATGTCATTACTATCATCTAGAGGGTCATATGTTTGATTCATGTCCTTTTATGTTGTAATAAAAAGCTACACTAGCATGTTAACACAAAGCTACTACAAACACTAGTAAGGTTTCTTCTACAAATGTTGTAGATCTTGCTAAGGTTTTTTCTATAGATGTTGCAAATCTTGAAATAATTTTTTCTACTAATATTTTAATGGTTACTCCACCCTTTTTTATTGCTATTCAACAAATGTTATAGTTAAATCAATTTCAAAAAATTCTTTAATGACTAGGGGGAAACAAATATTTGTTCCTAAGGTATCACAAACACGTGTTATTGATTCAGATAGTTTCCAAATAGTTCTTCATAATTGATGAGTGGCGAGGTACCCCTACACTCAACCATACGAAACGAGCATCACATATGCAATCCAGTCGAACTCCGCAGATGGACTAGTTGTGGCACCTAGATAGTTAGCCTTAGGTCGTAGTTCGCTGTCTTCCCATC